>CATIWK010479618.1:0-13856 GCA_949634005.1 Mallotus japonicus
CAAAAATAAAATTTTACACATAAACTATAAAAATTCATAACTTAAAATCCATAAACAATTTTAATAAACTTCCTTCTCCAAATTTACTCTACAAAATATATAGAATTTAATAAAAATATGAAAATTTCCAAACCCGGGACTGTATGAACAGTAACTGAGACCCGGAAATTCGAATTTTTTTAAAATAATTTCAGAAAAATAACCAAAAATTATATTTAGATAGATCTTAGCTCAAATAACAATTAATCTCAAAGCATTAACACCTAATAAAATCAAATTCAACATGAAAAATCAAATTTAAACATATTAACCAAAATATAAAATCAAGTTTCGAAGTCGTTACCGGTTATTATTCACCAAACTATCTACGGATTATCGAAGCCCGGAGTATGAGCTTCGAAACGAGCACTCGATCGGCCAAAAACGTCGTCGGAATCCGGTGTCGGTGTGTCCCTTCCGATTGACCAAATCACGCGTGCGCAGGGAGAAGAAACACACTGTGCGCGGTGCTGTTGGGGCGGACTGGACGGCGGCGCGGTGCTGGGCTGATGGTCGGCTAGTGGTGGTGCGTGGTGGTCGGAAATGTGCAGGGGAGAAAGAATAAAATGGCAATAGCAAAAGAAAGAAGAAATAAAGAAGGAAAGAAAGAAAGTAAGTAAGAAAGAAAGAAAGAAAGCAAGCTACTGTGAAATTTCACGATTTCATTTTTCATTTTTTTTTTTTTTTTTAAACAAAAGCATAAGAAGACAAAAACTTTAAAATAATATAATATTAAAATATCTCTACCCAATATTCTCCACCACATATTCACACACACCACTATATATATATATAACTAATATATTTTTGAATATAAAATTATTTCTTTAAAACTTATACAACCACACACACATGTATACACTTAAATATTTTCAAAGTCTAGTTAAAATACACTATATTAATAATTCACATAAATAATTAAATAATATTACTTTAGAATAAAATATTCCCCAATTTTTTTAATACAACAAATATACACACATATATATATATATTTAACAACACTAAAAGTGTATTAAAATACACTAAGTTTGGAACTCACATAAATAAAAATAATATTAGTAATATTAAAATAATATTCAACACAAAAATTTTAATTAAATTTTACTAATAATCAACATCATAAATAAATAAAATAATAATAAAATATTATTAACACTGTAAATCTCAATATTTAATTTTATAATTTATTTATAAAAACCGAGTTATAACAAATAGCCACCTAACACCTCAATAAGCATCTCATCATTAGAAAAAGGAGTGACACCTTCATCATTTTGATGGCTAACAAGCTCTTTGAATTTGGATTGCATGTCATACAATAGATAATTGATTAAGCACCTTCATTAATTTGTTATATTGAAATAAAATCATATATAAGAAGCACTTTATCAATGTAAAAAAAAAGGTTAGTAAAATAATTACACTAATGATGAAAAATATTTCATCAAAATAAATAAAATGCTATAAAAAAATTAACATAGTTTTCATATAATGTATTAATTAATAAGTTTTTTTTTAAAATAGCATTTTATGGTGTATGTTCACATTTTGAATATAAGATATGAACTCTAATTAATTTTTTATATAAAATGACTTACATAGCATTCTTCATAAAGAGGATCAGAGCAATCTCTTTAGCCTTGTTTTTTTTTTTGTATGTTGAATTAGCCACAATTCATCAACATTTAACTTCTTTCCAGTTATAGGATCCCTATGTGAATATAAAATTAACAAAAATTAAATTGATTTCTTATATTACAATTCACGAAACTTCATTAAAAAAGTATAGTTAGTAATTTTATCGTCTTCTCCTCCACTTCAACAAAAAGATTGCGAGCTATATTTGTGCTTACTTCTCAACAAAGAATGACTATTCGTGTTTCTTTTGCTTTTCTTCTGTAAAACATGAAAAATACTTTTTTAAGCATAAATTATTTTTATTATAAAGTATTAAATATAATCCAAATACATTATGACTTCAATTAATTACAAGAAATTCATCTGACTTTCAATAATCTGTGATTTTCTTCCGATGTTTTTCATCTACATCTGTTGGAAAAAAAGTAACTTGCTCCTCTTCGCTTAACTTAATATAATTACTGTGAAGTCTACTTTTGCATATCCTGTATAAAGCGTCACATTGTATTGAACACAAATTCTTTAAAACGATCTTCATCATCATCAGCTTCCATTTCAAACTTGTCCTAATGTTTAAAAAATATAATGTGAATTTCATATTTATTTTTATTTCACAATATTCAATTTTAGTTAGAAAATAAATCAATTATATATTTACCTTAACTTTTTCAAACAATGTTTGTCCATGTTTGCCTCTATACATTTCCAACTTTTAGCACTTACTTTTACATAAGTGCGCACCACAAACCCGCATTAATTGACAACTTCGCAAGCATTTTTTCCAACAACCTTATTTATGTCAACAGGAATAAGAACCTTAATCTTATTGCCATCCTTTTTATTCCAATCAGCATCAATACATTTTGATTTCCCTCTACCTTGCTTCTTTTTAGGTACAGTTCCTGATCTATATTTCATAAAATCAAATATCATACATATCTCATAGTTTTAAAAAAAATAACTACATTGATGAATTAAAATTTAATTAAAAAAATAAAATAAAATCAACCAAGATTACTAGAATTGTCATTTGGATTCTGAGTCTCTGGAATAATTTCTGAATCTAGAGATGATGGCTGTGTAAAATCATTATCCATAAATTGATCAGGTGTCTGCATTTATGTCTCATGTATGATATTAGGAACTGCCAATAACTTTTGAATATTTAGAAAGGATTTTGATATGTTCATAGCAACAATGTTCTTTTTCACATTCTGAACATCTTGTGAAGAGTTTCGGCTGTGTTTTTTTGATTTTTTGTTTCCCATCCTTTTCATTAAAATGAAAATGGTAAATAGACAGAAAATGATTAATTCAATTGAAATACTAAATAGATAGCACATGGAAAAGTGTAAAATCATAATCAGAAAAAATAATGCAAATATCATTTATTGTAAGATATCAAATAATCTAGATGCATAAATTATCTCATTTATTCCTACCTTTTCTTTCTCTACTAATAACCGAGTTTCTGTAAGCGTCTCAGTGAAGGTAGGTTTTTTCTCTTTCAATTTTTCCTTTTAGAAAAAAAAAACATAACAGATTAGTAGTAAAATAAAGTTATATATTGTAGACTAACATGCAAGCATGTTCTACATGGATGAATCCACAAACACATACATAATGAATTGTGCACACAGATCATGCTCTTTCTTTTATTTCTTTTTTTTGTCATATTTTCATCTTTATCCATATTTTGCCACCACTTCCATGAAAATTTTATTTGATCCTTGAACAAATGAAGACGAATATGCAAGAAAAAATAGGAAATGCCCTATATGTTTCCAAAACAGATAACAGAACCACAAGTAAAAGGAAAATCAACTATAAAATATGCATCAGCTTCCATTTCAAACTTGTGAGCACAAAGGCAATACTAGTATTCTTTAGAAAGAAATAAAAAAGAATAACATGTTAAGAATGCAGAAATGCAAATTCAACTTTAGAGTTAATTCTCTCTATGTGGGTATATGCATGAGCATTGTATTAATATATATTTCAATTATGAGTAAAACTGGCAATAAGACGCGATAACTCACAGAAAAATGAGTTCTTAAACCTTGTGTAAGATTTCCAATAGCTTGGATTGCTTCCACTGCAGCAGCAATGTTCACATCTGTAATAAGCTGCAGTAAAATAAAATAGAACATTTTCAGCATATTAAGAACAAATTGTGTCAACAATAATCAAATCATAAACAAAAAAATAAAATTTTAAAATGTTCATAGTGACAACATTTAATGGTGAGAAAGGAAAGGAGAGAGACTGAAAATTATAATAAATGTCCAAACTGAAATAAGTAAGAATATCTTCTTCAATGTCCAACAAATTTCAGAGAAATCACCAGGTGTTATTATTTTCTTAGAAGCAAGCTTGGTAAGCTCTGTAACAACCTCCTTTCTTTCTGACCACTTGGTTACTTTTTGACAGGAAAATGCCACTATTAACAATACACAGAAGCAACAAGAAAGATAAAGGAAAATGTAAAAGGAATTGAGGCACCTTAAAGAAGTAACTAAAATTGCTTTGAAGTCAGTATAAATTGGTACCTATTTTATAAATTTTTATTAATATAATATGTATATCAGTCATCAATATCAACTCCAGCACCATTAACCAGCTTATTAGTTATAAAAAGTTACCTTTTATAGTGATTATAAAAAAAATGAACATGAAGTTTGAGTTTTACAAGGAAGGTAATATACTTAGACGTCTAAGATGAACATGTTATTAATAAATCTAAATCACGCGGCACACACAATTCTTAACCACCATGCAACACAAAAAGAACCATGTACATTATCTAAACAAGTACCATTATCTACCAAATCATAAAAAAAAATCCACTTGCAACTTCATTGGATCAGTTTCTTAAAAGACTATTCCATAAAAAGGGGAAAGGACTCTAACAAGCGGCATGCTTGTTATTAAATAAAAAAAATCAGAATCTAAGAAAATTAATAAGAAATATAATAACATATAAAAAGCGTAAAATCATGTTTCAACGAAGAAATAAGAAAAATAAAAACCAAATTAAAACTAGTCATTGTCATCATCCCATTCATAATCATCATTAGTTGTAGCAACATCATCACTTTGAACATTTTGACCCTCATCATCACTGAAATTGTAAATTTTGTGATCATCCAAATGCTTATACAGTTGACCACTTATACTTTCTTCCTCAAAATCAGTATGATGTAGCCTTTTACACACATTGTCAATGTTTACGTCATATGAAGCAACATAATTCATTTATGGCACATCTTTTTGGTATGCTTTTTCATTATTATGTGACTCAATATCGTGTAATTCATTACTCTCCACAATCAATAGGCTGAAATATAGATCTCGTGGCATGCTTTTTAACTTCTTTTATATCCTCTATATAGTAGACTTATTTAAATTGAGATGTTGGTACAAAAACCTCATCAATTTTCAAATATCTATTTGAATTTACATATGTGAATCCCCATTTATCGATCTTGAAACCTACACCCCTATGTCCAACATCCCACCACTTACATTTGAATATAAACACATCATTTCCGCCAACAACAGAAAATCTAAAAATATTTGTCAAAACACCATAATATTCCTTAACAAAAGAAGAAACATTGCCTTTCACTAGAACTCCACTATTTTGGCATTTCAATGTGTGTTTACGCCCATCTATGTGAAATCTAAAATCATTGACAATGTATGTGTCATAACAATGAACTAGTCGATTTGGACCCATTACTAAATTATAAAGATCAACATATGCTTTCCATTCTTTATGTAATTCAGAGACCTAAAAGATAAAATAATTAATATTAACATAATATTGATAAATATATTAATAGTAAACATTTTAAATATTTTTTATACTTACATGGTGACTTAACCACTTTGTAAATTATTTTTTATGCTTTGCAACCACATCCTTTTCATTTGCCACTGCTAGCTCCTTCTTATATTCTCTGTATAAGCAAACACATTAAGAATTTTAACTATTATTAATGTAAAAGTTACCATTAAATAGAGTAGTACACTTACTCTATAAACGGCCACACTTTCTCACAATTTTGTAATATATACATCCATGCTTCATTGAATTTTTCAATTGTGAGTGTTAAAGGATTTAACGAGCCTTTTGGACATCCTTTTTTTTTGAAAATGGATAAATTACTTGTACCAATATCCACACGATCATCGTTTCGAGGTGGTCTATTGAATTTGGTCTCTATAGTATTTAAGTATTGTGAACAAAAGGTAAGACACTCATCAACAATGTATCCTTCGGCTATTGATCCTTCTGGATGCTCTTTGTTGCATACATTGTGGTTCCCACCATAAAAGAAATTTAATGGTACAAAAAGATAGAATCCGACACCTATAACATATAACTGCCAACACACCACCAAAACCGAAACCAAAATCAAAACAAGCCAAATCAATAAACACCCAATAAAAATAATTAAACAATACATATATTTTAAGTATAAGAATCAATAAAAATAAATGAAAATAAATAATTTAAAATTAAATATGACAATTAGAATTGATAATACTTACATTGAATATGAGATATTCCTAGATGTTGTATATTATTCACCTAAAAAGTTAATAATGAATTTAATCATTAACATTAAATTTATGATAATAAATTAAAAAAATTCACTCACCGTTTTTTAAATTGCAAAAATGAACTCTGATGAAAAAAAGGAAATAAAATGAAGAAATATGATTTGATAATGTGTTTAATGAAGAACAGATTGTTTATTAAAAAACACTCATATTGTTTAAAGAAGAACGTATTGATTAAAGAATGCACTGTTTATGCAAGTGTTTGATTATAATTAAAAAATTGGATTAGTTTAAAGTGTTTGATAATTAATAGGATTGAAATTAATTATAAGGATAAACATAATACATACAGATAAAAATTATTACATTAAAAAACTATACATAATAATCAAAATAAATTATATGGAATTGGTTTTCGTTTTTATCAAAAAAAAAGGAGGAATTCCCTCTTTTTTTTTTTGGGGTGGTGGTAAAAAAAATTTTGCAAACTTTCATTAAACTTTTGTGACATAAAATATTAAATTGACATGAATATTAAAATTTATTTGTTATGATTTTTAAATTGACACAAAAAAATATATTACATAAATTTTGGTGATAACTGAAACATGTCACCTATAAAATGAAAATATTTGTGTCAATATTAAATACTAGAAAAGTTACATGCGCTTCGCTGCGGGATAAAAAAAAATACTATTTTCAGATAAACAAAAGTAGTTCAAAAAACAATTCTTAAATTTTTTTATACAAAATGAAAAAAGTATCTCGTTTGTATAATTCCGTATAGACATAGTCAGTGGTAACACAATGCTTAATCAATCTTCGGATCTACTGGACCTAAGAAAAAAAATCAATAAAAAATGTTAATGCAATAAGAAAATAATTATAGTTTATTTTGTTAAAAGATAAGAACATTGAACAAGTTTTTTGACATTTTGATATCTATTATAAATATAAATTCAAAACAAAGAAGCTCTCAGATAAACAACTAAACTAACACTAACAACAAGCAAGCAGTCACAAAATTTTAAAAAAATTCAGGGATTACAACCACTAACAATCGACAATAAAAATACCAATTAATTGGCTTTCATAATTCTAAGATGGAACAATTATAAATAATGGAAACACAATTCTCTGTTCCCTTGACACAACATAATATAACATAATACAATATAGACATTAAATGCAATCAATTAGCCATTGTTGATTACATTTCATAAGTAATACTCTTAAATTAATTTGCATACTGCACTTTTACACATTTAATTTAAACAAATGGTCAATCTTGGCAAAAAAAAAAAAACATGGAGCACAGTATTGGAAATGCAACCCAAAATTAATGTTCATATAATTAATTTACATTTTTCAATGTGCAACACTAATATCTCACACCCTTTCTAAAACAAATTTAATATTAATTATTTAAATGCTTGGTAAATTTCTAAATCAGTATGACAATGAATCATATTTTACTGAAAAATTAAAAACATCACAATGTAACAAAACTAATTAGATCCTAGTCAAAATATCTTCCATGCTAGCCCATCCTATCCTAACAATACATTATTTTATTAGGCAAAATAAAAATTCTAAATCTATCTACAAACACCACAAACAGTGATAATAAACAACTGGAACACCAATTAATAGTGCTATAATTTTCAAATTGAAATAAAATCAAATAATAGAAACACAATCACTGACCTCATTGATACAATAAAATACAACATAATTTCATATTGATTTAACTCATTATATTCAGCTTGTTACATTTTATTAATATGACTCCCAATTTTATCCATCATAATGTAATTCTACTTATCTAATACAACAAAAAGCAGCATAATGGAAAAACATAAGAAAATTGATCTTCATATAAGTAACCAAAACAATTGTAACAGATATTTTAAGCAAAATAATTGTAACAGAAAGAACCAGAATTAAAATTCACTTTTCAGAACAAAAAACTAACATAAATTGCTATGCAATAATATACTGAACTAATATATACAACATAATATGTACTATTTTCCAAGCAACAAGCTGAACTCATAACATTTTTTTTAAATGAAGTTTATTAAATTCAAACCAGACAATAGAAGAGAATAAGAAAATTGCAAAGAGGTGATAAAACTATCAATAAAACAGTGCTTACCTAACATGGAGCCAAACATGAAATCAACCAACAATGTTCTGCATTTCCAATAGTAAAAAAATACATGTTAATCAAAGAAAATAACAGCAAGGTAAATTTTGGAAAACAAATTAAAACCAAGCCAATATCTCTACTATGTTCCCGAATTACGAGAAAATGGCGTGCAGAGATTTCTTCAATTCTAGTCCCCAATAATTGATAGTTTGATAGATGAAACTGGAAAAAAAAAGCAATAATAGGTTTTTTCCCTCAAGAAATTACCACCGATTTTGATTTTCTCATTGAGATTGTTGATGTAAATGGTCATGTTAGGAGAGATTTCATTGCCTGTATTCACATTATTGACATCCGCTACATTCTTTTGCTCCAGCACCGCCATTGTTACCTAACTCAAGCTCAGGTGTAAAGAGGGAAGAACCACCTCAAACTCGACTTCAAAGGACCTTTGTGTAGTGATTCCATTGAAACCTGTTGAAATAAAAATTTTCTCTTACAGATGAAGAGGAAAACATTAATAAGAAAACCTAGCATGATTAAAGGTATTAAAAATCTGTAGAAAATGGGAATAAGAGGAAAAAAGGAGTGAAGACCGATTGGAACAATAACAAAGATATTCAATCTGCGAATAGCTAAGTTAGGAAGTCGTAAGCCTAGAATAAAAACATCATTATTTTAAGTGAAAGCTTGATGTAGTGGAGGCAGAGACTGGCTGAGAACCCACTAAAAAGCTGTAGAAGAAAAAAAAGAAGGGGAGGTGGCTGCAAGATGCAAAGAAAGGCAGAACAGAGAATAGAAATTAGGGTTTCAATTCACAATATAAATAAAATGTCAATATATCCAAGGAGACGGTACCGTTTCTGAGCAGCTTAAGGGCATGAAAGCCATTCACTTTATACGACGCCGTTTTCAATAGGAGTTGCAGGCTTCTCTGGGGCGGTGGCAAGTTTTGTAATTAATGTGAAATTGGAGCCTGCAAATTAGTGGCACACTCGTAATTATGATGAAATTGACAGCAATTCACTGTTGATGAACAGTGAATTGCGTATCCTCCTTTATATATTATATAGATATAGATTATATATATTATGTGACAAATTTAACTTGTCACAAACATATTTTCAGTTACATTTAAAAATATTGTCACAAAAAAGTTCTACTTATTATTTCATAATAATAACTAGTGACATTATTGTGACATATCGTCACAAAATTTAATATATTTGTGATAATATAATAAATTGTCATATGTTATTTAATGATAAATTAATAAAACAAAATTTGTGGCAAATAAAAAAAATTATTGTCACTTATAAAATTTTTTGGCGACAATCAATTTTGTGACCATAAAAATAATGTAACTAATAAGTGAATTTTGTAGTAGTGATTGTTGCTAAGTACATAATTTATTAAAAAAATTTAATGTGTATACCTTTTCTAGTTATTTGGATTTGACATTTCTATTTTTGTCACTTTATTTTTATCCATGTGCAATATGCAAGTTTGTACATTCTTCAGTTATTAATCCTTGCACCATAAAAAAATTAGAAATCTTTAGTTAATTATGGTATAAATTGTAAAAAAAATAATTTAACATAAATGTAGTTTTTTTAAAAATAATTTATTGACTTGCAATGTCTATGAGCGCGATAAACTAGTTATTACTACGTAACTTCTTAGAGTTTTCAAAATTCAAAATTTCAATAGCCATATCAATGACCTATTACAAATACATATTATATTAAGTTAATAAAAAAATATGTAGTAAATTATAATAAAATATAAAGTGTAATAAACTTACAAATTGTAAATATATAATTTTATGTTTCATACCATTATATATAACCATTGGTTTGGCCTCAAAGTTAAAATGTCAGATCTTAATAAATATCTATATTTTCTTTGCACAACAATTTCACTAACATAAATGACACAGCATGTAGCGCAAAATAACCAACACGCAATTGATTATTGAAGAAAAATAAATCTCAATCCAGAGATTCAAACACGCGATTGATTATTGAAGAAAAATAAATCTCAATCCAGGGATTCAAAGAAACAAGCCTCAATCTAGAGACCTAAACTTCTCAATCCAAAGAAAAATAAGCTAAAAGCTTTAATTTAATTAATAAAAATGAATAGCCTCATAAACAAAACTCTAAAACATATATTTATACCCTAGGTATAATATGGGTATAATAGGAAATAAAATAATATTCCAAAATAACCAAAATAAAGAATACATGTAATTTAAAAAACATTATCTATCGTCACACAACCGTGTCATGCCCGTGCTTCAAGCCGTGCTCCTCACTGAACTATATTGCAGATCCCGACATAGCCATGATATGGTCGTGTCTCAAGCTGTGTCACTATCTGGACAAAATGGCAGATTCCAACACAGGCATCAACACGCCCATGCTTAGGTCGTGCTCTTTACTGGTAATAATAAACACCTCAACACGGCTTAAGCATGGTCATGCGTAGACCTTAACCCTTACTCAAAATGCTTTGCATCAGTTACCTTCACTTGTAAAAAACTTGTCCTCGAGTTTATACTTGAGAATTAAAGTCGTCCATGCCAAAGAAATAAATACTTTGAATACTTTAACATCTTCAAGAAATAACTTAAGATAAATCCTTCAAATTGAAACTTTGATGTACCAATGATTTGTAAAAGAGAAATTTCAAAGTTTCTAATCCCCGTTGTACCCATCATTAATCCCATTCCCAAATTTCAAAATTTCAAAGTTTACAAAAAATATCAATATTATAAGTTTTGTAATAGAAATTTCAAAGTTTCTTTAGGCGGAAACAACATCTCAATTCGAGTTATAGAACTCTAGATATAGCTTAAACAAGTTTACTATTCATACTTGGACAAATTTTCAATTTCTTGAAATTTCCCTCTTATCTTCAACTATCTTGGCTCCACTTATCTCCTATTATTTTAACTTTGATCTTCCTCTCCAGCAAATCTCTCTCTCCTTTATTGTTCCTTATTTATTGATATTTTTTCCTTATTTTTATTTTCTTTTATAAACAAAACTCTCTTCTTTTTTTGTTGGTTTTAGATTACTCATCACTTCCCAAATGTCTTCATTTGGCTGCCACGTTTTTTTTCATTTGCCTACCTTTATATTACAAGATTCACTATTATTAAAAAAGCATAAGCATACAAAAATATAACTTTACAATAGTTAAAAGCACAATGTTTCCTCATTCAATTTAAAGCCAGTGGCGAAGCTTAACTTCGATTTTTCGAGGGGCCAAATTATAAGCATATGAACAATACGAAGTCTTATCTCCTTCAACAATATTATCTGTTGACCTTAGCAATAATCTATCTTGATTTTGATCTTAACAAACTTAATTTTGAGCATTTAATATGTTTGTTTAAGTGTGTATAGGACTCAATTGGAAGTCAAAATGGTGAAGAAACATCTCTAGACATTAATCCCACGTATGGTCATGACCGGGATTGATAAGTATGCTTTTGGGCTGATTTGACCTCTGAGATTCAGGAAGGATTTTGACATCCTTAGAGCTTTATTTTAAGCATATTTGATACTTCAATCATACCATATTAGTCTAGGATATTGAGGAGACTTATCCTTATCAAATTGATGAATTTATACCTTAAATAAATGCTTAGATGAGCACATTAGTTTCTTCAAATTATTTGTTAAAGTCAAAAATTTATAGATTGAATAACTTAAGGTCAACAATCTCCCCTTTTTGACTTTAACAAATAATTTTTGTGTGTGTGAATTTTGCATAATTATGTGAGGTGTGCAAGTCCCAAAATGCTCCCCCTTAGTTCGTGCATTAAAAAAAATGTAGCTCCCCCTTAATGTGTGCATAAGTGTTTATGGTTAATTTAGGTTAGCAAAGCCAAGATTCATAAATTATGATCAAATATACAAAGCATGATACATATTCAAAGTATGAACACACACACATAGATATTCTCCCCCTTTGGCAAAGATCAAAAAGAAATAAACATAAGTAGGAATAAAGAAAGGACACTAAATAAGATTTCATTAATAAGAAAGGAATATGTGGTTGACATGACAAACATAAGACAAACTTTAGTAATAAACCTAAGAAATAAACATAAGACAAACACAACATAAGCAAGAGAGGATTTGAAGCATAATATAAATAAAGACAAAAAATAAACCAAACAGAAACTAAAAGTAAACCAAATAGATACTAAAATCATAAGACAACTAAGAAGATGGATCCATGCTATGCTCTTCCCCCTGAGGCTCTTGAGGAGGTGGGTCTTGAAACATTTGAGGAGGAGGAGGAGGCTAGGTACATTGGAGGTTATGATAGGTATAAAATTGGTGAATCTCATACTCCACATGATCCATCCTCCTATCAAACCAATCAAGCATTGTGTCAACTTGATCAAAATGATTGTTGAAGTTGGATTCAACAATTGAAAGGATATCAAAGAAACCACCAACCCTTTCGGGTTCATCATGCACTCTTTGAGAAGATGAGGTTGCTCTTTTCCTTTGAGGCATAGAAGGTGGAGGTTGAGTAGGAGTTTGTTCTTCTTCAAGTTCAACACCTTCAAGGTTAAGATTGTCTATGTTTTCAATATCCGCCAAGTCTTGTTCAAGTTCTTCATCCACCTCTTCTTCTTCTTGCTTCCAAACCCATTGATTGTTCACCTTTTGAATTGGTTGGAATTTTTAAGAAAATTTTCATCAAGAAGGGAGAAGGGATAGGATTCAAGGTGATAATAGTTGAATTTGAAGTGTTGGGCAATTTTTGTCACAATCCCTCCAATGCATATTGCACCACTCACACTATCACTCACCAACCAAAGTCTCTATTACAACTATCTACCCAAAGCAACATCAACATTGTTTTCAATGCAATGAAGGAGAAAAAGATCATTAAAGGAAACTACTTCATTGTTTAAACCTTTAGCATTAAAGGTATAGGTAATAAAGCGATGCATGTACCAAAGGCTTTTAGAAGAAAAAATGAGGATTTGGAATGACCGGCAAAAAATTATCTCGCATTAGGCTTAACATTTTAATTTCGAAAAGTGTAAGGAACCCAAAGATACTTAGGAGAATCAAGTCCCTCACTTTTGAACCCAAAAAGAGAATTAAACTCTTCTTTGGTTAAGAAGCGATCTCTCCTTCCTAATGTCACGACCCGAACCTATAGGTCCGTGACCGGCACTAGGGAATAGGGATACTTAAAATACCCGAAACCCATAGTAAGCCTTAAAAAATTTTTTCGCGAAATTAAAACATTAAACAACAAACTTAAAATTACCATGCAGAAATATCCCATCCACAAAGCATGAATATTCAAATGCAAAACATAAATATTCAAGTTTCATAAATAAAGTATTCTTCAAATATAATAATATGATATTTCATCTCTGAATAAAATCATAATACAATAAATCCAGTTTCAATAA
>CATIWK010479648.1:0-10916 GCA_949634005.1 Mallotus japonicus
AAAACACATGCTTTTCAATCATTAAAATAATCTTTCACACGTATTAACCATCCCTAAAATAAGCATCACATTTTGGCCATAACATACAGGCCATCACAAGCATCACTCTCTAGGCACACTTGAAGGCTAACCCTTCGACTACATTAGCACGGAACGACCCTTCTTCCTTCACCATCCTGTAATCAAGTGCCCTGTTGTTTATTGCACAATAACAACCAACACAATCTCAAAATGAGCATATATCATCTCAGTACATTCAACAACTCATATAGGGTGGTAATACACAAAACAAATACCATTTTCACCAAATAATCAATCAAAACAGCATTATCGCATTTATAGTTCAATAAGCATTCAAAATCAACAATCTTCATTATAATTCAAAGAAGTGAAATCGGGTTGAGCATAAGCTCATTTTAATCACCAAGTAACTTAAAGGATCTCAAATCAGATCACAAAGCAAAGCATATAGAAGTAACACATTTAATTCGTATACTTGAAACCTTTAAAGCTTGAAACTTAAGCATATGATTCAAATAGCACAAAACTGAATTGAAACCATTTCTAATGCATTGATTTAGGTTCATAAAACTACTTTAAAAGCTCATTGTATTGCTATTAGAAAAGGCATTAAAGGACTTGAACATCTACTCACAAAATAGCTTTCAAAACCACACAACCGATTCACTGTTTTGCTTAATTCGTACCAGCACCTTCCTTGCCTTTTCCATCACCTAAAGCATGAAATTTCATTTACAAATCATCAATATAATATTCCTATACACTGATCAAGCCATGCAGCCCCAAATGATATGCATAAAATACAAACTAACTCAATTTCACAATTCTGCCCCTTTTACTCTAAAAAAGTTGTTTCAGGCCAAACTTACAAAATTTTCCCAAAATTATAGAGAAGGAATTTGAAGCTCAAATTTAAATCAATCTTAAATTTATATATCTACTACATACCATAAAAATTTTGCTTCATTTGGACAACCATAAAAATAGTTATAGATACCTAAACACAACCAGGTCAATTTCTCGAGCTGATTGAGCATTCATATGTTTCTTATTATTAGACTACCTTAGAGATTAAATCAGGTCAAGATAAAAGAGGAAAATTTTAAAACAACGAACAGAGTTATACAATTACAACAACGAACAGATAACTCTTCCAAGTTTCTAAATAATCAATGAACACTCAATTTGGATCTTTCTATCTCAATATACAATTAAAACAACGAGACTGATAAACCAGAGTTATCAAACCCGAGAACAATAAGTTATGAACCCTAATTCAAATCCATAAAAACAATGAAATTACTTACCAAATCAATCACTTGAGCACTTATGGATGATGAATAATGGTCTGAAATGATTTTAAACCCTCAAAATCAAATTGAAAAAGTCATCTCCACTTGAAGAATTTAGAAACTCTTTGAAACCTCTATTCATTTCTATGTTGATTTATGTTTTCACTTTTTTCTCCTTAACATATATGGCTGCTTATGGAAGACTATGACCCAAAGAAGAGTCTAGAGTCTTTTTGGATAACTTAAGAGGTAAAATACCCCTTTTTACCCTTAATGAAATACTAGAATTACCTATTAACTTTCAAACTTCTAATTGGTCACTTAATGACACTTATTTGTTTCAATTTAATCCTTATCATCCTAAACTCTTTACTTTATTTTTATTCCAAATCCATTTTATTCTCATAATTTTGCTCATTTTGAGTGTTATCAAAGTTCAAAATTTCTCGCTCTTTGATCGAGTACTAGTCACGGCTAAATCCGATGCACTAGCTTAACTAATGTAACACTTGACTTACATTTAAGGGTACAAGTGTCTCATATCCAAATATACTAACTTATACTTAAATTCAATCAATAAATATGTAAATGCAAATGTAATATGAATGCAAGAGTACCTATAATTAGGGTATGGGGGTGATAACTATCCTCTTAAGTATTAACTTTACTAGACTTCTTTAGGATCGTGAGAATGCTCAAGATCATAATATCACTCGTGAGCATCTTTATCTTTATGTTTTAGCCACATTTTGAGCTCTATAACTTCATCCATTAAACATGCCTTTGGTCCTAACTAAGATACATACATAAACACATATATTAGTAATGAAAATTGATTGTTAAAGTCAAAACTAAAGTTGATTTAAGATTATTCAACACCTTAATAATGTAAAAGGTCAATATAAACCTTTATAACAAAATGAGTTTTTCTTGTCTAAATGATAAGTTCATATTTTATGCATAAATATAGTTAATATTTCATTAGTTTTTACTTTATATAGTAAATTTATTTAGTTAAGTATAGATAAATATGTTACTTCAGGATTATAAGTTAATAAGATGCATTTCATGTAAATTAGGCCATATTTCATAGTTATTTATTTAGTTTTTCATATTGCATATAGATTTAAGGTTAATTAAAGTTTTGATTTAGTATTTGAATAAGATCTATGTGGGTTTTAGATGCTTTTTAATGTGCTTTTCATCTCTTTTTAAGGTTTGGAAGCTTGGAGTTCAAATGGAATGCATTATGACGTGACTCGGAGCTTAATTTAGCAAGGAAGAATGCCTAGGAAGGTGTAATGGCCATTACCAAATGCTTCACGGCCGTTACGCATCTCTTGTATGTTTTCAAACTGGAGCATGTCTGAATATTTTGGGCATAAATTTTAGTACAGAACTCGAATTTGGGTGATTCAAAATTATCCAGAAAGTTAAGAGAAAAGGATACAACTTTAATGAAGACTTGAAGAGCTGATTTGTTCATCTGAGGGGGATAAAGTTTCGTCAAAGTCATCCTACATGAACAGAGCGAGAAAACAATCCTAATTTGATTAGGATTTGTCTTTTAAGGGCCTGAATTTATTCCAATTCCAATAAGGACGAATTAGGGCTTTATATAAGTGACCTAAAAGGATAGAAAGAGGGAGGAATTCCACATTCTAAAAGCTACAAACAAGAGCTTGAGAAGGCAAATAAGGGTTTGAAGATTGAAGCGGCGCTTAAACTAGTTTTATCTATTCTTCTTCTTCATTCTCTTGTTATTTATGTTATTGTTTGTAGAACCATGTTTGGCTAATCTATTTTAAGGTTTAGGCTAGGAGTAGCTATTCTATGATGTGATTGAACACAAGTTTTATTAATTTGATTTTTAGTTAATTTTATGCGTTGAGCTTAATGTCTTGTTATCATTCCAGGCATGTTTGATTGCATGTTTATGGGTAAATTCACTAACGAGAGTTAGGGAAATTTATTAGCTTATGACTCATAGGACTTAGAGCACTCGACCACGAGAGTACGTGAGCTCTTCGGGGAACCATGACTGTAGACAGGGGTTTACGGTGGTAAAACAATAGTTGTTAAGGAACTTAATGAGCTTAAATTAACTTCTTAATCACCAGAGTAGGTTAAACTTTAGTCTTTGCATGCTTAATTGAACTCGAGAGAGGCTTTTGGTAAATTAGAACAATTACCCTTAACTGAGATCAATGTCTTTTGTTTGTTAATGTGTTCATGATCGAATTGCAATAGTGAAACTAGACCTAGGCTCTAAGCTTTAATCATTTGATTTTAATTATAATTTAGATTGCTGAGTTTATATAATTCTTATTTCACTTTATTTGATTTCCTATCTAAGAATATAAGTAGAAATATTAGTATTCGATATTCAATCCTCGTGGGAACGATATCTTTTGTACTACAATTCACGATTCGTGCGCTTGCGGGTTTTGAACGCATCACTAAACTCACACCATAACTAAAGACCTAAGTGTTTTCATAGTTAACACTTAAATCAAACTACTATAGTTGATCCTCACTTCCCCTTACTTAACCTAAGAAGATGTAGAAGTTGAATCCCAACTCTTACACACAAACTAACTCTTGAGTATTTAAGAATGTTCATCAATTTACAAAGAGAGCTTTTAACGCTTTAAAGGAATTCTTAATAATTAATGTGTTTAATTAAGTATATAACTTCTTAAATGAAGTTTCAGGACTTTTATTTATAGTTGGGGACTTGAAAGTAGCTATTGGAGAGCTATAACTTCATCCTTAATCTTCACTCTCTTCATTAATTACTTCTTCTACTTTTTTATGAAAATTAGACTGCTCACAGTTGCAATGAGTATGCTTATGATTGTGATGATATAAAACTAGTCATTGCATTTAAATTTTGCTTGTTGAAGAGCTACCATGTCATTAGTGGTCCTCTTTATGATCGTGAGGACCACTCGTGAGGAGTCTTATGTTTCAGTACTTCTTTTGCTTCTAAGACTCACGAGCTAGTGACTTTGATCATAATTTTGATGTTCCTTCTCATGATTGTGGTGTTACTCCTCAAGATCATGACTTTGCTTATGATGAGTCTTGGATATTTGAGTTCAAGAGGCTTTGTATGGTAATGAACTAGACTTCCCTCCTCATGATCGTGAGGATCACTGGATCCCTTTTAGAAATGAGGTTTTGAAACTTCTTGGCTTGTGAGGATCACTTGTGACTACCCTTGCGTGCTTGAATTAACTTGAATTTTGCTGCTAATTGTCCATGATTTTATACCTTCTTATAATCACATTAAGATATACATATTAGCACCTCAAAATTAATTTGTTAAAGTCAAAATATGGTACGTAACCATGAATCATGCAAATGATCAACATAATCCATAACCTTATATTCTCCACCAATATATTTAAGTCCATTATCATCAATAATAGAACCCCCATGTTAAAATACCGATTGCAATTTATTATCACTTGTTGGTTATAAAGCTAACATATACCTATCAATGGAAAATAACAAAGCAAAAGTAATCAATAAGTAAAGTGATAATATAAATTAATTCTAAGAAAATAAAAAGTATGATAAACAATTGTAACCATACATGCAAAACCCTAACCTTGATAATTTTTTTTTCATAAATTAAACCAAACTAGCAGACATTAGTCACATATTTTTATAAACTAAAATATTATTTAAAAATAAAATAATCATAAGGAGACAATGGCCTTAAAGTATAATAACTCATAGATATGTTTATGCATTAGAATGATTAAGGATTTGGTCTGGCAATAGAAGAAAATATCTCATTTTATTTTAGGGTTTAATTTCTTATTTAGGAATTGTCTAAAATACCATTCATTTTGATTTATTTTCTCAATTATATCTAACATATGTGTCAAGTTTGCTACATTACGTGGCACATATTCACTCCACATTTACTAAAACCACTTCCATTTAAAGTCGAATGACAAATATGCATTAAATTTTGTTTAAATAAAGACTTAATGTAAAGAAACATAAAAGTGTAGAGAATTAATCTAAGTAAACAAAAGCACATGGGGAAATCAAGAAAAAAAAAAAAGTGGAGGGGGCAAAATATGAGTTAAACCTTTAAACAATGCAATTCCAAGAAGCTCATAAACTGCAAGCCTGAATGTCACTAAAAAGCTGAAGATTCTCCAAAATGAAAAAAGGGATTTTTTCAGAAATATATAAAAAAAGAAAAATATTTTTCAGATATATAGTTGACTAAAAAAACTTTTCAAAAACATCTAAATAAAAAAAAACTTTTTCAAAACTGCAGTCTTTTTTCTTTTTTTCTTTCTTCTTCTCTTCTCTGTTTTTTTAAGATCCTATCATTATACTAAAAAAATTCACACCTAATTCTTCTTCTTCTCTCTAATTTTTTTTTTTGCGTTAAAAAAATTCAAATATGGTGGATCGACTCAAACGAGAGCAAAGAGAGAAAGCAAAAGAAAAAGATGAGTAAAGTGAGTGACTTTGAGAGTTAAATTATATTTTGGGTTTTTTATTTTTGAAAAAAAAGAGTTTTCATAACTAAAAGCTTGAACTTTATAATTGTTTAAGGCGTTGGAATTTGAGTGTTGTAATGGGTCTGGTTTGATTTATTTAAATTGATATGAGTATGTGCTTTCTTTTTCTGGTTGTTTTTCTAGTTGTTTTTGGTTGTTTTGTTTTTATTTTGTTGGTTCTTTTTCATTTTTATGAGCTTGTTTTGCAATGGTTTTTCTAGTTATTTCCATGGCTGTTTTTATGAGTTTTTTTCAGGTTGTTTTTCAGTTCTTATGAGGTTATTTTGTAGTGGTTTTTCTTATTATTTTTATGGTTGTTTTGGAGGTTGTTTTTCTAGTTATTTTGCTTTTTTTTTGTTGGCTCTTTTGCAATTGTAGGAGCTTATTTTGTAGTGGTTTTCTGGTTGTTTTCATGAATATTTTGAAAAAAAAAACCATAGAACAACCAAAAAAACAACCACTGCAAAATAATCTCATAAAACATAAAGCTGAAACAATACAAAACCAAAAAAAATAGTCAAAACAACCACAAAAAAAAACCAAAAAAACACTATACAAATGAAAAGATTAAAAAAAGTAAATAAAAATAAAAATAAAAATAAAAAAGTAAATAAAAAAGAACCACAAACAACTATAAAACAACCTAAAACAACTAGAAAATAATAAAATAAGGGAATGAATAATAATATCAAAATAAAATAGTTATAGAATAATAATAGTAATAATAATAAAAACAAAAAGAAGAATAAGAAAAAATCGTAAAAATAAAAGAAAAGAATAAAGATGAAATGTGAAAAGATTAGATGTGAAGAAAAAAAAAAAAAAAGAAAAAAAAGAAAGCGTAAAGTGAATATGAAAAGGTTTTGATTAAACCACGGCTCTAATTTTTCCAATGCAAAATGCAAAATGGGCCCATTCCATTAATGTATAGGTCCAAACATGAGAGCAAGCACAAAGCCTAAACATTGTCCAGGCAAAGCCCAAAATACAAATTAACCGGTACAAAAGTACTGAATTGAACTACGGAATCTAAAACCGACTTCGGAACCATACATATATATATGTATATCATTACCTCGACTATTTTGTATTTTGCATTTTGCATTGGGAAAAAAAAAAAAAAAAAAAATCCCCAATTTCTCAATCCAGTACAATTTCCATCACTGAAACCAAGAGATGCCGAAGAAGTTGGGCGTCAACAGCAAGGCGGAGGCCGCTCGTGCTCGAAAGACCGCCACAGAGGCTGAGCGGAAGGAGCGGGAGGCTCGGGAGAAGGAAGAGCAGTACTGGCGTGAAGCGGAGGGCACAAAGTCCCGCGCCGCCAAGAAACGGGAGGAGGAATCTGAGAAGCGAGCGGAAGCCTCTGCTCGACGTGCGGAGGCACGCAGGTTGGCTGAGATGGAAGAGAAGGAGCTTGAAAAATCCATGAAGAAGGTTGATAAAAAGGAGAACCGGGTGTCTATTCCTGTGCCTAAAGTGACTGAGGCTGAATTGATTAGGCGGCGTGAGGAGGAGCAGGCAGAGCTGGCCAAGAAAGCTGATGAGATGAAGAAAAGGCAGAGCCGCACTGCTGCCGAGGAAGAGTATGAGAGAATGGTGTTGGTTGCTAATACGAACAGAGATGATTCAATTATTGAGGCTAGCACTGTTGAGGATGCAATTGCTCAGATGACTGTTGCCGATACTTTGCCTGTTGATAAGCATCCTGAGAGGAGGCTTAAGGCTTCTTTTAAGGTGTGTTTGATTTATTGAAAGACTGAGAATTATTCCATAGCATTAATTTTGGAAATATATAATCTTTGATTGAAATTTCCTGCACTCTGCACGATGTTGCGCTTTCAAAGTTGTTAGCTTTAGGGATGATAGGTATGAAATTATGTGGGTTAATTGCACATGAGATTACCAAACTTTACACAAAGTTTAATTTTGGTTCCATAACTTGTCACCCAAAATAACTTGAGTTAATTGCTAATTAACGTGACACGCTAGAGTTATCACATCACATATCAACTTAACAACAATTGTCATTTCATACTACCACGCCACCTTTTGTCATAAAATTGTTGACCATAATTTTCTACTTTTTTTTTTTCCCATTTTACACTCAACCTTATAAAGTTACAGTCAACGGTCTTATGAAAAAGATGACATGGTAGTGTAATAAGATAATTTTCTTTTGAGTTGGACTATAATGTGGCAATTTTTGTGTGTCACGTCATCTAAATTAGCGAGAATTATTTTGGGTGACTTCCCTGTGTAAATAAAATCAATATTTTGTAACAAAAAAGATACAAATTGAAGCTATAGAACCAAATTGAAAGTCAATATAAATTTTGGTAACCTCTGGTACAATTTACCTGAAATTATGTTAGATAGATACTAGTAAAGTAGTGCCTGCTTGCATTGTATTAGTGAAGGTCAAGAGTTTGATCATGTTTAAAAATTTGGGATGTGTTTTATATAGTTGGGTTGAGGAAGGTAAAAATGGTTGAATGTGGAATTATGTGACTGAAGATTTGTCCTTTCAGTTGAAGATTAGCAGATGGAAATGTTTAAGGAATAGATACTTGAAGAAGGGTTTAGATGGTTATTACATCAATTACACATTGTTGTTGTCAGGGAAAACTAGTGATACAGGTATTAGTTGGATTCATTGTGGGATTTAGTGCTCCATTCTCTCGAGAAAATCCCAATGTGTCTGTCCACTTTGTTTTGGTATAAAATGAGAATGAAAAGGACGTTATCTGAAAGCCTGAATTTAATATTCTTATTCCACTTCCATTTTTCAGAGTGCCAATGGTATCCATTTAATTTTGAATATCTGTCAGAAAATTGGATGTAGAATTATAGATTCTTCGTAATATTTTTTTTTGAGCCAAATGCAAAATTATAGTAAAAAATTTAGTTTTGGAAATGCTAAAATAGAGCCAGGATTTTCAATCATTTTTTTTTTTGGCGTTTTAGAGTTACATGTCAGGAGTTGGATACTTTCTTGTTTTGTACTTTGTCCTATGAATATTTTATCAAGAAGGCATGAATTTGTGAAAAGTAAATAAAACTGTTGGATTTATAAATGAGTTTCTGATATATAAATTATTTGTCTTCTGTTGACTGTGTGCCAACTCTTTGGATAATGTAGGCTTTTGAAGAAGCTGAGCTTCCTAAACTCAAGGAAGAGAAACCAGGGCTTACACATAATCAATACAAGGACATGATATGGAAGCTATGGAAAAAATCTCCGGACAATCCTCTTAACCAGGTACATTTTGGAATATATCTCTCAGCTATTGTGGTATGATTCTTACTGTTGTTTTATCACTTTTAGCTGCCATCCTTCCCTGAAATTTCTCATATCTGACTGTGGAATGTATGTTTACTTTCAAAACCTGCAACGACATCTCCTATAAGTTGGTTTTTTTATTGTTGAATTTGAGGACAGCAGACTGATGTTCTGTTGTGTTTAATTTTGCATGTTCATTCTCTAGAGAATGTACCCTTTTTTTTCCTTTTGTGTTGATTAATCAGGTTGAGTGGATGACACAATTACTTCACAGTTAATTTGTTGAGTAGTGATTGTTAAGCCGCTAATCATTTGATATTTTGGTAATTTCTGGTATGTGATAATGAAATTGCTCACTAAGCTACAGTCTCTAAAGCTCATTTATTTTTGTGATTGCAGATTACGGAGTGAAAGCTGCTATATTTTCAGACTAGATAGTGGGAAAATAGCCTTGAGGTTTAATGCGAGGGGGTTATCCCTTGATCATATTGTGAAGGAGATTATACAAGTTTTGGAGCTTGTATTGCTTATAGATTATATGTACTTGTTGGCCTACAAAAACCTGATTTAATTAATAATTCTATCTACTACCCTTTGGGCCCAAGTGGGGCTCAACTTATCCTGTTGCAGTTACACTGAACTTGATAAGGTATTTCCTTCTTTTCACTAACTTTTCTAAGGCAGCAGATAATTGAATAGTGTACATGCGAATAATTAATTGTGGTTTGGAATTGAAATGTTCACTACTTCTTTGCTACGAAATCTGCATGTTGGAACTGTGCCTTTTAGGAGGCTTTATATATTTTATTCTTGTAAAATAATCATATACTGGTTGACATATTGCTTCTTGGTCTGTAATGATACATGTAATTTGTCACGTTAATGACTTATGAGTACTGCATGCACTATTGCCCCGACATATTATGCACACGGAGGCAGCTGTTCCGCTAGTAAACACATGTTAATGTTCTGTTCATCTTCTTGGCTTGAATGACCTAGTTTTTCTTCTTAGTCTTTGCTCAGGAAAGTGATAATGGGTCATTTAGGCACAGCACTGTGCATGCTAGGGAAGTGCAGTGCAATTTGGCCATGGAAGATTTGTAGTTTACTGCATTTTTGAGTTGTGTTATTTCACATTTTTTTCTTGTGCACCACATTGTTTGGATCGAATCAAAAAATGTGAAAAATTTTGAGTGTTCACCATAAAGCCAAGTTGTAGAGAAGTTTCTGATGGGAAATTTATTTCCTGCAGCAACTTGATTGATGGCTAGAATGACAACTTGAATACTCAATTAACAGGCGGCATTTGGAGTGTTGTTCAAGGTTGATGCATTTTAGCCTAGGCGTGTATTATAGATATTGTGAGCATTGGAGTTAACTTGTAGAACAGTTCAGTTTACAATATAAATTGTTGACAGAATAGAATTGAATTGAAGTATTGGAGAGGCACATGCTCAGGTTAGCGTGCTTTACATTTTTAAATCACAGAGTTTTGAAATTCGTAATTTGAATTTTAGATCGCAAAAGGAATATGCATGTCATTTATGATAGTTATGGTTTTGAAAATGAAATTATGGTAGAAAGTTCCTAAGTAAAGTTCTGTTTGCAAGGTACTTTAAATTAATTGATTATAAGATCAAAGTGTCAGAAGTAAGCAAGTAAAAATTGATAAAATTAACTTAAAGTTATGGCCAATAAAAGTGATTGACAAGGTTTTAAAGATTAAGCAGTGAAACGGTGAATATTTTTTTATGGCATTATTAAAAGTTAAAGAATTCAATTCATATTTAT
>CATIWK010479969.1:0-19057 GCA_949634005.1 Mallotus japonicus
AAATGCTACAAAATTGATAGTAAAGGGTGGTCTTGATTGTTTATGATGCATGAACCTTTGGGGAAGTATATGATTATTTTTTTTGAACTCATTCCACATTTTATGCTATAAAATTGTTGACCACACATAAAAAAAAAATGAATTTGAATATTAATGGTTCTTTCACAGTAAATATAAGTATAAACGAATAAAATATAATAAACATAATTTGATGGTTATATATGTAATTCTCTTTTATATTAATAATAGTCTTCGTTGATGTATAAATAAATCCAAAGATATTATCACCATTTGAAAATATTTGTCAGTTCAAGCGTTAAGCAATTTAAATTCTTTAAAGTAATATATCAAATTCAAATTTTATAGTTGAAAAAAATATATATTAAAAGAGTTTAATTTCCTTATAAATCCACTCAATTTGGATCTAAAAATAGTTGAAGTTATTATAGTTATTGGATATCGGAAATATCATATTAAAAAAAGAAAAAAAATGCTAGCTTATAAATAGAAACACAACATACTGAAAATACACTTGTGCACATATAATAATAAGAATTTTATCAATAATTTTTCAATAATATTTATATTTAAAATTTAAAAATTGTATGTAGCTATAAATAATTATAAGATTACAAATTAAATGAAATAAAATAAAATAAAAATGTCATCAATAATTTTCAAAAAAAAAAAATAAAGCTTCCAATTTTAGTTAATATTCATTTTTAATGTTTTTATTTGAATTATAATATTCTTACTTTTTTAGTATTCTAACTAATTATTACGTAGTTATGTTTTCTATATATTATAAATTATGTATTATTAACAACAAATGAATTATAAAATTTCATAGAAAATATAACAAATTTTTAACCTTTTTTAATAAATATAATTTTATGTGTCTGATACGTGTTGGCCTGGTTAATGTTGCACAGATATAGGTATTATTTAATAGCAAATACATGTGCTACAAAATATACAAACGTGAACATAATTAAAGTAAAATGAGTAGATTGAAAAATAATTTATTTTATTTCCAATATAAACAACTATTCTTATGATTCTCAATAATGAGAGTATCAATAGGCCTTTACATTAATTTAAAAAATCTTCTACTTTTAGAAAAGTTATATCATAAAACTTATATAAATTGTTTTCTACAAATAATTCAAATAATAAAAAATATGAATATTCCGTTGAGAAAAGTAGGGTTTGAACTTTGAACTCTTTACCTCATCTCTTCTCTTGTGGTATTAGAAATTAACTATTTATACTAGTGTTAAAAAAAAACATATAAATTCAAATCTTATATATAACATAATAAATATTGAAAAATTTTATATTTCAAATAAAATTCATTTAACTTGACTCAACTTGATTATGAAATAATTGGAGCTTATATAATTACTGAATATTGAAAATATTAGATATATATTTAAAACACATTTTAAGTCAGATTACTATTTTTTTGAGAGAAGTCATATTATTATTAAAAATTCGAAAATGACATTTAAAAAAAAAAATTCTATGCCATTTCATTTTCAACTCTAATTAAAACAAACAGAATTTATTCATGTTCAAATATAAAAAAAAAACGTGGGTAGAAATTGAACTGGTCTAACTATGAGTTTGAATCATACTAAAATTGCAATTAAAAAAGAAAATTATCCATTAAGAAAGTATTTTTAGGGCATTATGTTAGCAAAAAATTAGGGTATTTATTTTTATTAAATAAATCATAAGGTACTGTGACCTCCACTGGTCTGATATGACCCATTACTAATTAATTATCCATTTAATCATTTACTTTTTAATTAATTAATTAGTTATTATTTTGAACAAAATTAATTAATTATTAACTTCACCAAATGCCCATCCCTTTTGCTACTTTCTCTCCTACCCCGAATATCTCGCGACATATTAAAAGCATAAAAACCTCATCTTATTTTCTCATCTCAAAATATCGAAATCATGAACCGAAACTACTGTATCACGTGATACAATCAGTACCACGTCTCTATCCCTCCGTAAAACTGACAGTTCTTCACAATGGCAACTCTCGTAATATTTCCCCAAATCTTAGGGCAGTTTCATTGGATCCCCGTCCGAGAATAGATTGTCGTTTCTTCAGGGATCTAAGAAGGGTAAAATCACTTTCTTTAACTTATCTCCTATACTACTCACTCCTACGTCCACCTCACCTCGTTACCGTTAGATCTTTCCGACATGTACATCACGACCTTTGACCGTCTAATCGGTCCATTCAATTCCGTAGGGACACAAAATTAGAGTGGAGATTAATGTATCCGATCTTTTGACTAAGATAGACAGTTGTCAGCTAGAGATTCCGCGCCGATAAACTCGACAAATTGTAGCCGGCTTAGTAGGGACCACAAAATAACTGTACTTATGCATAATCCGTCGTTCTTATCAATCATAAGCTATCACATGATACGATAAGCAGTTTATTATAAGTCCCAGTACTTATCATCCTCTTTATCTGTCTCCTCTTTCCTATAAAAATCGCCATTTCCTGCAAGGTTTAATGTTCGTATGGGTTGTGCATATATATATATATACAGAGAAAAATATATAAATATCTATATAAATAGATTGTTCAGTAGAGAGAGAAAGCTCTTTTTTTTTATGGTTTTTAGAGAGAGAAAGCTTCTTTGTAGCTAGCTCTCTCTGTTTCTGGTATCTGATCTTGGTGAGTTTCTTAGAAATTTCGCTTTTGATGGAATCTTTATTTTTTTTTGCAGATTTTAATTATTTGAATTATTTGGGTTTTTGTTTTGTTTTTTTTTGTTGCCCCTTTGGTTCCTGCATATGTAATGATAAAAAGCTGCTTTTGTATGTATGTTTCTTTGATCTCTTGAAAAAAAACAAAAAAGAAAAAGAAGATTTTTTAAAAAAACCCTAATTGAGTTCTTTTGGGTTTTTCTTTTTGTTTCTGATCGTGATTTTAACTTTTCATGCTGGGGTTGAAATGGTTATTAGGTGAAGTAATTTTATGATACAAATGATGATTCTTGGTGTGTTAGTGAAGCATGTTGTGAAGATTGTTAAATGATCTGGTTTTGAGGTTGATTTTTGAATTAAAGGGCTCTTTTCTTTTTCTGCTTTTTTTTTTCTTTTAATAGTTTGTTATTTATGGCTGACTTTTTTTTTGGGTAATTTTGTGGGATTCTTTCTCCAGATCTACTTCTCTTTAAGGTCATATTTGGTCATTCTTAAGCGAAAACGGGGCGTTTAAGATGTCGTCTCTCAGTAGAGAGCTTGTGTTCTTGATTCTCCAGTTCCTTGATGAGGAAAAGTTCAAAGAGACTGTTCACAAGTAAGCTTTTTTTTTTAAACTTTTAAGTTTTATTTTTGTTATTACTATTATTGTTATGTTGTTGTTGGTGTTCGAATTATGTAATATTTTTCAATAATTATTACTTGCTGATTGAGACAACATTAATTATTGTCTCAAATGTAAAATAATAGGCTTGAACAGGAATCTGGGTTTTTCTTTAACATGAAGTATTTTGAGGATGAGGTGCATAGTGGAAATTGGGATGAAGTGGAGAAGTATCTTTCTGGTTTCACAAAAGTTGATGATAACCGATACTCGATGAAAATCTTTTTCGAGATTAGGAAGCAAAAGTATCTTGAGGCATTGGATAAGTAAGGAAAAAAAAGCTATTTAGTCTTTAATTATTTTCTTATTCTGGAGTTGTTTGTCGTCTGTGACATTTTTCTATATATGGATGAGAACGTTTTAAATGTTGACAGGCATGATCGATCCAAGGCGGTGGATATATTGGTAAAGGACCTGAAAGTGTTTGCCACGTTTAATGAGGAGCTTTTCAAGGAAATCACACAGCTATTGACGTTGGAGAACTTCAGGTAAGGGATATGGATTGATATCGGTTAATGTATTAAAGCTTGGGTTGAAATAACCATAGCATTTGTAATAAAATTGCTACGGTATGCAGGGAGAATGAGCAACTATCTAAATATGGAGATACAAAGTCAGCAAGAGCAATTATGTTGGTGGAACTCAAGAAGCTAATTGAAGCAAATCCCCTGTTTCGTGACAAATTGCAGTTTCCCAACCTTAAAAATTCAAGGTTGCGAACGCTTATTAATCAAAGGTAACTTTTTTGTAATAGGGATGCTGCATGGCTGAATTCAGCTGGATTGCATTTTGTGCGTTACTTTACATTTCTATTTTTACCTCATTTGTCTTTTTCCATATGAAGGTTTACCAATCAATTTGTCTTAATATAAGCATTGCTAGACAAGTTCTCATCGGTTGAGTTGTGGTTGGACTAGTGCTTGGTGTGCGTATGTTGCTCAAATGATGTGCCTTTCTGTCAAAATTCATGGAATAATAATTAAAAACTTGAATTAGGGCTAGGTTTTTCTGGGAAATGTCAGTATTCTGTACTGTACTGCAAAAACTGTGCTTTTCTGTTGTTAGCTGTGGAATGAACACAAGGTTGGAGAAGGGTGTATTTAGACATTATTGGTTCTTTTTGGAATGTGTATTAACTCTATATCTATTGGCATTACTTACTTTTTTTTGTATATGATGTTCTTGCACAAATAAATAAATAATTTATTTTCTTTTTTAAATGCAGCTTGAATTGGCAGCATCAACTGTGTAAAAATCCAAGGCCAAATCCAGATATTAAAACTCTCTTTGTGGATCATTCATGTGGGCAACCAAATGGTGCTCGGGCTCCATCACCTGCAAACAATCCACTGCTCGGATCCTTACCAAAAGCTGGAGGATTTCCTCCTCTTGGAGCACATGGGGTTGGTTATCTGGCTTTCTCTGTTTAACACTGTTTTATTGGCTTATGCTATTCTTAATATGCTTGTGTTTTTTGTATTCAGCCATTTCAACCTACACCAGCACAAGTTCCAGCACCCCTTGCAGGTTGGATGTCTAATCCTTCTGCTGTAACTCATCCAGCAGTTTCTGGGGGAGGAGCTATTGGGCTAGGTGCTCCATCAATCCCAGGTAGTGTGCCTTAGGTCTGATATAGATGTCTGTCTCTGCATTATCATGCTGATATTGTATGCAAAGGTGGTTTTTTTTCTTTTTTTTTTTTTTAAATAATGATAGACGTGTTTTGTTGCTTGGCATAGCTGCTCTGAAGCATCCAAGGACCCCTCCAACTAACCCTTCTGTGGACTACCCATCTGGAGAGTCTGATCATGTTGCAAAAAGAACAAGGCCCATGGGAATTTCTGATGAGGTGGCTAGGCCTTTCTAGTTTTTTCGTACTTTGTTATGCAAATATTATGAACCTTTCAAGTGGCTATTATGTTCATGAATTTGCCAGTGTCAAGTTTTTATTGTTTCCGTGGAAGTTGTCTGTAATATTTGCCCCTTTTGCTCATTGTGCAGGTAAATTTGCCAGTTAATGTGTTGCCAGTGTCATTTCCAGGACACAGTCATGGTCCGACTTTTAATGCACCGGATGACTTGCCAAAGACAGTTGTGCGAACTTTGAATCAGGGATCATCTCCTATGAGCATGGATTTCCACCCTCTTGAACAGACTCTTCTTCTAGGTCTGTCTGTTTTTGGGTCTTTCATTTGATTAATATTCACTGTGGCACCTTGTATATGACATCCTTTAAGTATTACCATTCGAATTGACAATTGATTACAATTCTCAATTTTCTACTACAGTTGGTACCAACGTGGGTGAAGTTGCCCTATGGGAAGTTGGTTCTAGGGAGCGATTAGTGTTAAGAAACTTCAAAGTTTGGGATATTAGCCAATGTTCGATGCCTCTGCAGGTTTATCCACATCCAATATTGTAATTGTGTGCATGCTTTATGCTTAATGCCCGTTATATTGGAGTTGCTGATAACTGAAGTAATTCTTCATGAAATTCAGGCAGCTCTTGTCAAGGATCCTGGTGTTTCTGTGAACCGTGTGATTTGGAGTCCTGATGGTTCATTGTTCGGTATGCTAAAGTTTTTTGCTATCAGTTTTGCATCATGAAAATCATCCATCAAAAATGCTTTAGGGATTCAAAGGAACTTCACTAATGTTCTCTCTTCTTTTCCAACAATAGGTGTTGCATACTCAAGGCATATTGTACAAATATATTCTTACCATAGGAATGATGATGTAAGGCAGCACTTGGAGGTATGTATAAATATTTTGAGCCTGTTGCTCTTGGTATTTGATTCTTTTGAATGCAAAATGACAAAAGTTTCTGATGTAGATTGATGCACATGTTGGTGGAGTAAATGATCTTGCATTCTCCACTCCTAACAAGCAACTTTGTGTGATAACCTGCGGTGATGACAAGACGATCAGGGTTTGTTTTTCATATGGCATCTGTGATTTTTCATACTCTGAAGTTACTATTGGATGCTAATTTTTTTTTTTTTGTAATGTTAGGTTTGGGATGCTGCTACTGGCACTCGACAGTATACTTTTGAAGGTCATGAGGCTCCTGTTTATTCTGTCTGCCCTCACTACAAGGAAAACATCCAGGTATCTTCTTAAGTTCTACTAACCCATTTTTTTAAATGCCTTCTTCTAGTCCTTATCTGTTACCTATTTGCTACCTTTTTTGGGCTGGCCTTGCCTTTTTTTTTTTTTTCTCTTTCCTACAACTGAGAATTGTGAATTTTCTCTTGTGCCTAACATTTTTTTTTGCCCTTTCTCCTCAGTTTATATTTTCAACAGCACTAGATGGAAAAATAAAAGCATGGTTGTATGACAACTTGGGATCACGAGTTGATTATGAGGCTCCTGGTCGCTGGTGCACAACTATGGCTTACAGTGCTGATGGTACAAGGTAGTAATACTCAACTTAGTGTCCAATGATGCTAGTCTTTTGATGTTTATTCGTATAGGGACTAACTTTTCATTGGTCTTCTTTGGGTTTCTGGGTGGAAACTGTAGGCTGTTTTCATGTGGGACAAGTAAAGATGGGGATTCGCATATTGTTGAATGGAATGAAAGTGAAGGTAATGTGAAAAGGAGCTATCAAGGTTTCCGCAAACGTTCTTTGGGCGTTGTGCAATTTGATACCACAAAGAACCGTTTTTTGGCTGCTGGTGATGATTTCTCTATCAAGTTCTGGGATATGGACAATGTTCAACTTTTGACATCAATTGAAGCTGATGGAGGTCTTCCAGTAAGTTGTTTTATACTAGCAAGTTATAAGAATAATTATAGTATGGTGGATGCTTATTTTTGGCCTTGCAAATTCTCAGGCAAGTCCTCGTATCCGCTTCAACAAAGATGGCAGTCTCTTGGCAGTTTCTGCCAATGACAATGGTATTAAAATATTGGCAAATTCAGATGGTCATAGGTTGTTACGCACATTTGAGAATCTCTCTTATGATGCTTCACGAGCAACTGAAGCTGTTACAAAGGTAATATTACTAAATCATTAGTTCTTGCATGATATTGACCTTTTATTGATAAAGTCTTGCCTTAGCATAATTTATCTTGTGCAGCCTATAATTAACCCAATATCAGCGGCGGCAGCAGCAGCAGCAGCTGCTGCAGCGGTAACTAGTGCTGGACTTGCTGACAGAAGTGCTTCGGTGGTTACTATTCCTGGAATGGTTTGTTGGACATACTTGTTCTCGTATATCCAGTATTACAATATTACACTGCTGTGTCTTGATAACAATCAACCCTCAGTTGTACAATCAAACACTAGGAAATGAATTTTTAGATAGTACCACATGAATTCTTCTTGTGAGTTTTAAAGTTGATTTTGGCAGAATGGAGATGCTCGGAACATGGGAGATGTGAAACCTAGAATAGCCGAAGAATCCAATGACAAATCGAAGATATGGAAGCTCACTGAAATCAATGAACCATCTCAGTGTCGGTCACTAAGGCTTCCTGAAAACTTGAGAGTGAACAAGGTATAAGTGTGCTCAACAGCAAGGTCCTCTTCAGTTTTACATTGTTTTATTTGCCCTCATGGACTTATTAGGGTTGATAATTGGTATGGTGTTTCATGGTCATTTAAGGTATTTTTGTATGTAATTTCTGATTTAGCAAAAATTATCTCTTTTAACTTAAGGTCTTGGATGCGCATAATAGATATCTATATGCATTGTGAATCTAATTTGGGGATGTATTATCTTCCTCAATCATACCCACCTCTTCCATAATATCTGATTTTTGCTTGGACTCATCAATGCTATTGCGGCCCATGTTTATCTCCGTGAGGTGATCTAGTATGATGAGAGACTTGCTTCAATGATAGTAATGGGAGCTGTTTGAAAGACTTGAAATTTATGAAATCCTGTTTAGCATTGTCTTTTTGCTTGTTCAAGATTGTATATTAGTAATAAGTATTGAAAACATTTAAGAAAATAAGGAAAGAAACAAATTGGGATTAATTGTTGAAAATGCTAAATGTGCTGTTTAATTATTACAACTTGGAGGGACTATGAGCTTTTCCATAATTCCATGCCAACAGAGAAGGTTTCCAGATATTCAGATTTTATCATTGGCCCAAATGCTGTTAATATGCTAAAGCATGGTATTATTTTGGAAATGAATTCAAGCATAGAATAGTTTATTTTTCTTCATGTGAAAACATGAATGAAATAAGTGTATGCTGTATACTATAGTTGTTGGTTAATATGTGGCTTAAAAGGACCTTCTATTTAAGCAAAAATATCTGCATTAGGAAAGAGTAAAGTGTAGGCAAATATAAGTAGTTTGGTTAAGCAGGGAAATATGGCTTTTCATAAAGACAAGTATTCCAGAATGACTTTAACTCTACTTGACTAAGCCTTTATCCAAATTAATTGGGGTTTGGTTAAATGAATTTTTTTTTTTTGCCATTCTAAACAGTTCTGGGTTCTTCGCCACTCTAAACAGTTCTGGTGATTAATTGAGGGAATTGTGACATGAAGCCATTTCTAGCAGACTCATGATGTCCTTCACTCATTAAACTTTTTTGGGATCTTATCTATTTCCATTGGTGATATCCTTATTTGCTTCCTTTTTGACTAATGCAGATATCAAGGTTGATTTATACAAATTCAGGTAATGCCATTTTGGCATTAGCATCAAATGCCATTCATCTGCTATGGAAGTGGCAACGGAGTGAACGCAATTCAACTGGCAAGGTATAGAAACATGCATTGAGGTTTTCACCATCTGGACTTGCATGTTGCTTTGAGTTTCTAGTCTTCATTATGCCTTAGAACTTGTGCTTCGTCTTGTAGGCAACTGCCAGTGTGTCACCTCAATTGTGGCAACCATCAAGTGGCATTCTGATGACCAATGACATTACTGACACCAATCCTGAAGAGGCTGTGCCCTGCTTTGCTTTGTCCAAAAATGATTCTTATGTTATGTCAGCATCTGGAGGAAAGATTTCTCTTTTCAACATGATGACATTTAAGGTACTGTAATAATCCATGGATGCAATTTAGATTTTTTTCTTTCAACTTCTTTTGACCAGGAACTCATCTTAATTTGACCAAATACAGACAATGACAACTTTCATGCCACCGCCACCTGCAGCAACATTTCTTGCTTTTCATCCTCAAGATAATAACATTATTGCCATTGGCATGGATGATTCCACAATTCAGATATATAATGTTCGGGTAGATGAGGTATGATATCATGAATAGTTATTTCCATTGCTGGTGTCCAAGAGTGATGCCTCATTATTTATTATTGTTTTATTTGTTCAGGTCAAGAGCAAGCTCAAAGGCCACTCTAAAAGAATTACTGGCCTTGCCTTTTCTCATGTGTTGAATGTGCTAGTTTCATCAGGAGCAGATGCTCAGGTAATGTTTTTCCATCAAATCTTATGTCTAGTCATTTTCATTAGTTTTTAATTTGTTGTGGTGGATGACTTGCTTTTTGTATTGCTGAATATTTTTCTTGAACAAATATGCATTTATAGTTTCAACATGTTTGGCTTTTTTGCATAATTTAGTGCTGCATTAGTTTGCGAACATTACCCAAAAGGATATTTTGGGTTTCTGTTTCTATGGCATGAACTCTTAACTTTTTCTTTTGCATTTTTTCCACTTCTCTCAATAAAAGTAACATTTTTCAATCGCTGATCAGAGTTTTGACATTGTTCCCTAACTATCATTCCTTCATTCTTTTTCCAGCTGTGTGTATGGAACTCCGATGGCTGGGAAAAGCAGAAGTCACGGCCCTTGCAGGTTCCCTCTGGGAGGACAACAACGGGACAATCAGACACACGTGTGCAGTTTCACCTGGATCAAATACAGTTTTTGGTTGTACACGAGACCCAGCTTGCAATATATGAAACAACAAAACTAGAGTGTACAAAGCAGGTAGCTTTAGTCTGCTTTCTAGTGGAAGCAGAAATAATGTTTTTCTGTTCCTTTTTCCTTTTATTATTAGAGATGCCTTCTGTTTATAATTGTTTTTCTTTTTTTTCTTTTTTTAGTGGGTTACACGTGAATCTTCTGCTCCAATCTCTCATGCAACATTCTCATGTGACAGTCAGCTTGTATATGCTAGCTTGTTAGATGCAACAGTCTGTGTATTTAGTGCACAGAATCTGAGATTACGCTGTCGCATCAATCCTTCCTCATATCTTCCTGCTAATGTTAGGTAATGGCCTTGCATAATTGTTTTAAGTAGGTCTATTTAGATCTTTATCCACTTGGTGGCATGTTTCCATATTGGTTGGTATGCATTTTATGTGAGATTTGTGCTAACAATATATCCAAATGACATCCGTATTCATATTTAATAGGAAAAACTTGAAATGAAACTGGCACCACTGACTTGGTTATTCTCCTGTACTCTTATCCATGCTAGCACCATAGAAATAAAATAAACCTAGCCACATTATTTATTTATGTTTACGGGGGGGAAGGCAAAGGGGTTGGGGGGGGAGGGAATGCCCCTTAATCCTCTCCCTGTATAAAATTTGTTCTGCCTTGTCCTTTCCTCAGTGCCTTGACAAGGTCGAATATGACATTTTTACATTGTCCAAGACAAGTGTAGACAAAAGAGAGTCATGGACACATTGCCGTAGCATGAAACTTTATTAAAGAAAGAACATCCGACTCAATTTTCGGATATCTATCTATGGATAATGCTAAACTATAAGGAATGAGTTTGGAAATATGCCTAGACTCAGCAATCTCTTTAATCTGTCATTATCATTCACAGATGCTGCATCATAAGGATTTAATTCTATGTATTATGTTCTATATTATTAGAGTTTCATTGCTAGCTTGGTTCAGTATGAATAGAGTGTTAACTCCTATTTATGTATCAGCCATGTCAATTTGATGCTTAATTGTTCACCATGCTGCAGTTCTAGTCTTCATCCTCTTGTGATTGCTGCACATCCACAAGAACCGAATCAGTTTGCATTGGGATTATCTGATGGTGGGGTTCATGTCTTTGAACCCCTTGAATCTGAAGGAAAATGGGGTGTGCCTCCACCTGCTGAGAATGGGTCAGCAAGCAGTGTTCCAGCTACTCCTGTTGGACCTTCAGGTTCAGATCAAGCCCAAAGATGATATAATGACTGCCACAGCACAAGTTCTTTTACATGCTTGGCTTGCTGGCCCATTCCTGAGTTAGGTATGGCTGGCATTTTACTGGCTTCTTTACAATATTTATTGTTGTTTTAGGTTTAACTTTGCTTTCCCCCTTCTCGTTCCTATTTTCTTGATTTTATCTTTATTTTATTTTGTTTTGCAGTTTGAGGTTGATGATATGTAATTTACTCAAGGAACAACTTGCAAATGATGTAGATTTAGCATGTTTTGTCAGATACTATGTAAGGTAAATGCTGTAGGAATATTGTTAGCAAAATGCCTTTGCAATTCAGGAAGAAATTTCTTGAAGATTTTTTTTTTTATATATAAATTTTTTGGTTGTGTTATTTTCTTTCCTGTTAATTGTTAAATAGGCTGAAATTTTTCATTATCTTGTCTAAAGCCTCGGGCATCCTCAAATATTACAGCTTCATTTTTTCTGGTCCATGCATGGGCGAACTCTTCTGCTGTCTTTTTTGCAATTTTTAGAAAGGATGAAATACATGAGCTTGGTCGTCAATTCACACCACTCTCTGTGTCGAGATTCTCTAGTTCATACAAAAATAATATGGCTATAAATGGAATAGCATCAATATAATAAGGAAGGTTTCCTTCTATATAATATGGTCCTCTTGACATTATTTCATTTTTTCTTTGCTTCTTTTAGTGCTCAAAGATACATAACATAATAATAATAATAAGTATGGAGTTATTTCATACTTGCGATTTCATGACCTCCATAATTGAATTTCTTTTTTCAGATTTCTACGAATTTATTTGCTTGTGTTTTTGGGTTAAGTCTTCAATGAAGATTATTAAAAAAAAAAAAACGAATTGTGTTATGGGATATGGATTCACATAAGTATTTATACCTAATGTATTCAACATTCATTCAACAGGTATTAACTATTAAGCCATGAGCTTAATTATCCAAAAATAGATCACATAAATATTTAACAAAAAAATTAGCAAGAATCAGAAGATGCTACTCTTCATCTTTAACATCCTGAGATTAAATAACAAATCAGAATCGGATTTGGAAACCTTATCTCGTAGAGTTGCTGAATCCATTTCAAACACATCTTTTGTGCAACTCATTTCCTGCGCCAAAATAACAACTTCCTTGAGATTTTAACATAGCCTAAATAATTCCTACCTAAAATTTCCAAACTCGCCTCGGAAATACCCGGATTCAAGGCAACATCATGCAACCTTTTTATGTTATTTTTCTTCTTTTCTAACCCTGTGCATGTCCTTATACAGCTTGCATCTTCAGTCTCGGGTGCATACTTTATGGTTTTTCTGACATGAGCCTTTTTTTTCTTTCTTTTTTTTTTCAAACTTAGGTCCTTATATTTGGACTTTTGAAGGGAGATCAGGGGGGAGTGAGAATTGAATCCATGACCTCTACTAATGTATTGGCTCTGTGATAAGATGGTAAACCATCCGTTTTAGGTGAGCTAAACTTTTCTGATATGAGCTTAGTAGGCTTAAGTTTATGTTGTATTTTGCATTTATCTGTTTGGTTAAAGTCTGATACGAAACTTCGCTAAATTCACTTTTGTGTTCTTACAGTGTCAAGAGCTTCATTGAGCCTCCAGGCTGGGTAATGTCTGCTAAGCTATCAACTAAAGAGATGTTAGAAAATTTTGATGGGTGAGTGGAATCGCTCAGCCTTTGAAGGATGAAGATGTCAAGTTTTATTGCGCTAGTTTTTAAATATGGAATGTCATGTTTCATTGCACTCAAGATTTCAAGGAGCAGCTCTATACCTCTATACACATGTAAGAATCGAATTCTAAAAACTTAAGAAAACATGAGAATTCTTTTAATTATGTAACATTATTGGTTAGCGGATTCTTTCCAAAGCAAGCAAAACTGTCAAATCAAACTGAAGCCAAAAGCAATTTCGGAATAGTGGTTTGAAGGAAACATTAGAATATTTTGTTCTCTGGATCAGAGTCTATTGAAACTTCAACTGTCAGTGAGTTGAAGATCATCTGTTCTAGCAACGGAATCCAATTTCAGGAAAGCATACATTATATTTTATGTTTGAGAATCCGCAGCGTAGAGAACAATGGTAAAATCAGCTTTTCCAGTTCAAAGAATTCTACCACAACTATCACTTGTTGCGACAACCTTTCACAACATCTGGACATTCAACGATTAGCACAGGCAAATTCAGATATAGAAGATTAAAGAAATTGGAGCAAAAAGCTGCAAAATAGAAGTGCATAACATCCGGTAGTCCAATAATATATACAAGATCATGTTCTTATCCAACTTCGACATTGCTCAAATAGCTTGCCAAGGAAGCTTTATCTACAATTTCTTTCATGCTGAAACAGTATGAAAGAAAGCTTCGCATAAGGTGCAAGCTCTTTGATTTATCATCCCATGACCAACATTCAGTTCTTACCCATATGTACAACTTACCATCTGTAGTTATTATTTAACACCAACTTCATGATGACAGAAACTATTTACAGAATGTCCCATATTACCTCTTAACTATTCAGGCCGGAAGCTCACTAATTGAGGGAGGTCAGTTGATTGAAGCTTCTTAATGTCATTAGCTGTAACCTTGCATGACTCCAGGGTCAATGACTTCAAATTTTTCAGCGGCTTCAGGTGCTGCAACCCTGCACTGGTTACACGAGAATTTGACATGTTCAAAGAGACCAACCCTGTCAATCCTGCATGTACACATACATATATGAATTAAGTCTTGGAAATACGCCCACAAAAAGTATAAAAAGTCAGGTTTCAGTTGAAAAGTTATACAGCTCTGGTCAACTTTTAATTCCTTAGTGTACTTAAAACTAAATATTTTCAGGAAAAAAAAAGAACAAACAAGCTAATTCCCTTAGTTATTTATCAACACATTCTTGGCTTGCCAATTGTAAAAAGTGTCGTTATCAAAACCCTAACAAATAGAACACTCAAATAAGTTGGTGTAAAAAGCATGTGCAGTGATACGGGGGTCATACGAGAATAACTTCTCCGAAAAGTTTCAGCGTTTCAAAAACATAAAAAGCCCTTCTCCATTAACACCATCATCTTCAACAATGCATCCAGTTTTGCCCATCAGAAGAAAAGCTATAGGAATATTGATTACAGATGGCGCATAACGTAGCAAACTAATGATCCTGTTCCCATCATTAAGCATTTAAGTGAAATATTGCATTTTAAGCAAAATACTTACCTGAAATCAATTGCAATGATTTATCAGTTAGGTTGCAGTTCTGTGACAAATTTAGCAGAGACAGGGATGAAAGATCTTTTATGTTCCTTATGCCAGCATCAGTTAATCCTCCACCACATATTTCCAAAGACTGCAGATTCTTGAAATCTACACTCAGAAGGCAATTATGAAAAAGGTATGAGATGTGCAGGAGGGAGAGTACATGTACTGATATAAGATCTAATATCAACAAGGAGGCCTCTTTTTTTTTTTTTTTGAACTGGGTAGGAAGGAGGCAAGGATCGAACACAAGGAGTGCATATAATTACACACCAAGAACAAATGATCGCTAATTCTCCCGCAACAAACTTTAAGAAGACCATTGCATTAACAGTAACATACATTCAACATTATAAAAAGCTGTCCTCCTCTTTGGCAGGTAAATCAAAGAAAGTGTTGAATAACATACTTCGCAAATAATTTGTTCCAGAATCTGTAATACGAGCTCCAAAGAGATCCAAATGGGTCAATCCAGTCAAGCCTGTGAAAAGAAAGACAAATAGGCAGTAAGTTGACTCATCCGATTATAAGTTCACTCATCTGGTAATCTATGTACAAGAACTCAAATAACTAATACAAACATAACCAAAAAATTTAAATTTCATATAGCACACAGTTTGGGTTGCTGGCTTGCTGCTTACAGAATCTCAGAAGCTAACTGTAAGCATGGGGAACTTTCTTACACACACACACACACACAGAATTCCAGTACCAAGCATCATTCAAGCACCTTTTTATTGAAACTTCTGATAGATGCATTATCATTGAATTGATTTATTTTTTCTGTCCTAAATCCAATAAGTGGGCCTTCTCTTTCTCACTCAATAACAAACCATTCCTTTTATAACTTAAATTGACCAAGTTCATTTCAACTGATAGAAAACATAGATGATATCTAGTTTTGTTTACAAAGCAGTAGAGCACTCCTCAGGTATTGAGAAAAGATTACCAGACAAGGTTTTTCCCATCATATTAAGGACGGAATGATTAGCCTGACATATGAATTGAAACGTATCATATTTACAATATATCCACTTTATGTTGATAATAGAAAGCACCTAAAAAAACCCTAGCAGAGAGACCATCTTGATCAAGGCCTATTAGGAACAGGCATATATAAAATCATGAAAACTATATGTATGAACTGAGCTGGAACATTCTTCCCAATGTACAAACAATGTAGAACATAGAACATCTCAAAACTTGTGGCTAGTAGCCTGCCATGGCCAAATGGTTACATCTTTCAACTACACAATATGCTCCAAATTTTCACGCATATTAGAAACCTGCTGCAAACCTTACTATTTGTTTTTTAAATCAACCAATAACATAGGATGCCTGATATTCTTGGACTTATAATACCTAATTTTTGGTGGTATTAAGATTCTCTTTTTTGTTTTAAAATAAATCTCAAAATTTCTAAAATACTCTTTTTAAGAGAGCAAAAGATAACGTAAAATATAACAAAAATAAGCACACTTGAATTGAACAAAAAAGCTAGAAGAGATTTCAGGAATCAACTATATCAAACTAATGATCATATATATATATATATATATATAGGCACCATTCCCCACAAATACACTTACTTGTCAAGGCTGCAAGTCCACTGTCTGTAATTTGGCGACAATCTAGATTAAGAGATTTAAGAGATGACAATCCAGACAGTTTTTTTACACCGCTATCCGTTACCATGGTGAATGAGAGATTTATACTCTCCAAATTGGTCAAACCTAAAAAACATACATTAAGAAAAGACTAGGTTATGCAATGCTATAGCAAGGAAAAAGAATTTAGTGTGTGTATAAATCAAAAGTTCATAACAGGAACTGATAGAAAATCTGGTAAGAAGTGCTTGATTATCTTTGACATCAAGCATTTCTGTAAAAACTGCTTTATGGTAACTAATGCACTGAACAATGCCCAGAGAGTTAATTTCTTTGCCTCTTGAATTTACTTATCTTACATCACTCCTGTAGATCTTGATATTAATTAAAATCTTATGTTCAAATTCCATGGAAGACAACATTTTTTCCCTTCCCTCTATCTTTATCAGAACTCTCAGCAAGAACCCTTTTCCAAGAATCACTCACTCATTGAGCAACTTCCTGTCCCTATCCTTTTCAGTTGTTTGCCAGAGTGAAACTGGTTTGCCAACACTTATGTAAATCATGCTTCTTTTGCATACAAGCTGGTTCCTGATGCCACCTATATCTTTTGATTTGAGTAGCTATTTCCAGATATTGTTCCTTCACTGAGGTAGATACCAAAGGAACTTGGGCACTTTTTCAACAAAGTTGCATTGAAAGAGGGTGAAAACAAACCATTAAAAATATTACTCAACGAGCTTTCCAGAACTATCAGATCCCTTATCCAAACATATCTCACCTGACTAAACCCTAAAAGCTGCATTCAAATTGAGCAGCAGATGACATTTTGAACCAGCCATAGAGGATTATACGGCTAAAGTGAACCAATAGCCTTAATGATGCCAAAACAAGCAATTTAAGAACCAAAAAAGAGAACCACCAATGGGAAGTCTCAGATGATGAAGAAAATTGTTGAAGAAACAATAGAGATATGACTAAAAACAATTGAACTTTTACATATTAACACAAGTAAAAGATAAATTTCTAACCAGATAGGTAACGGAGACCATTGCTTCCAACTTCAGTATCTGACAACACTAGACATTTCAAATTTTGAAGACCTAAAACCAAGCAACATTCAAGACTCAGCACTGGTGATAAAATGGAAAAGGTGCAAAGATGTATAATATTTAAAAAATTATACAATTCAGACATCTTTTAATTCTGGAAAAAAAAAAAAAAACTATCTGTGCACATAAGATAGGTCTACTAAGTTTGAAACCTTTGGACTATGACACAGATTTTTGAAAATTTGTCACCATAAATTTGTTTATACGATAAAAGAATTAACTGACTTCATGAACAGAACATGCAATCAAACTCGAGTCCTGATAACATGCTCACTTCTTTTTGTCCCTTTTTATAATTTTGAAGTGAGAAAACTCTCGCCTTCAAAGCACAGATAGATGGATTCGAGATAATTACATAACTAAGTTCGCTCTTATTTGAGATTTTGCAAATTCAATACCCCATGCAAAATACATGCACAAGCAATAAATGATCAAACAAATGACTTTTGAATTACACAGATGCAAAATCTTAGGAGAAGATGGTTTTGACATTTAATCAGAGGCACATGAGCATGCTTAATGCTTCTAAATAACCTTTTTAATAAAAAAATTTATATATATATATATATAAAGCAAAACAAGGAAATGAAGAAAAAAAATGAAACCAACTAATGACCTGTTAAATTAGCCAGCCCCTCATCATCAACTCTGCAAGAGTCCAAATTCAAGCTCTCCAAATTTGTCAAACCTGATCCAATAACATAAAAGCTAATCACAAAAAGGAGGCACCTGCCTAACATGACACTTTTTGCAGTTTATTAACTATTGCAATTCATAATTTACTCATGTTTCCAAATTTTAGACATGACACTGCAATAATTCCAGGAAAGTTAAAAAGAAAATAATGAAGTTGTTACCTTTTTTATTCAATTTCCTAGTTTTTCATCTTTTTAGGAGTATCTAAACCTTATCCAAAATTTTCTTATGGAAGGCTTCATCTTACATCATTGGAAACTCTAGCTACAGGTAATGTAAATAGAAACATAAAAGAGACTGTGATATACACTTTTGACAGGGGAAAGATAAAGAGCAAAAGATGTGCTACCTTTCAGATGTTGCAGACATGCATTGGAGATGTCATTAAAGCCCAAGTTTAACACCTTAAGTTTTCCAAGCTCTGTGGAAGAAAAAGCATGTCATGAAAGTTGGACTACTACTTAAATGTTAGTAAGTGTTGACCAAGATAGTAACTTCCTACAAAATATAGTCGAATCATACAAATGATACTTACTGGAAAAGCCCTCACATCCATCATCAGAAAGATGACATCTATTAAGATTCAAGAACAACAGAGCAGCAAAAGCTGCACAAAAAGAAAACAAGGAAAAAATAGAAATTAGGTAATGCTCAACCTCCGGCAAATTATTGGTTGGATGCATCTACTACTAAACAAAGTCAGGATAGCCTTTCAAACTTTTGGAAAAATGGAAGTCATCGTATTACAGTTGTTAGAATCCCACATTGGAAATATACAAACCAACTAAAGGGTATATAAATCATAAGGCCCAACTACCCAAATGACTAGTTCTAGTCTTTTAGTTATGGTTGGGC
>CATIWK010480141.1:0-10673 GCA_949634005.1 Mallotus japonicus
TTATTAGCATCCACAAACTGTAATTTGGTGTTAGCTTCTCCATTCGCACAGACATTACTTTTTACTTTTTTTTTTTTTTTTTTTCCTTTCTGATACTCGAAGAATATATGATACTCAGATTGTTGATTTGTAAATGGCCAAATATACAATTTCACCCCTGAACTTGACTCAATTATTCTATGTCACCTCTTCACTTTTATTTTGTTCAATTTCACCTCTTAACTTCTATTTTTCACCTATTTAACCCTTTTTGCAGACCAGATAAACACGTGTATTTAACTCGTGCTAAGCTTGAATAGGTAAAAATAGTAGTTAAGAGGTGAAATTGATGAAAAATAGAAATTATGTGGGCTAAATAGGTGAAAAATAGAAGTTAAGAGGTGAAATTGAATAAAATGAAAGTCGAGAGGAGATATTTAATAATTGAGTAAAGTTCATGGGTGAAATTGTTTATTCCGCTATTCGTAAATAATCAGATATTCTTCCTAAGGGAGATTGACAAAAAACATTACACTCTACAACCAATCACATTTATGATATATACTCCAAAATATTTCACACTTAATTAATAAATATAATCCTCCTTTTCTAGCCTAATAGTTCAGATGATAGATATTGTAAAGTTGACATCATGAGTTGGATTCATCTTCTCTTAATTTTCTAGTTGTTAAAGTATATATAATACGTATTTACGCATTATATTTTTTTATTTAAACCACCGGTATTCAAAACTCATTGAAATCTGAATAATCCGATTTGACCTGGACAAAATCATAAAAGTAGCAAAGATCTCCCAACAATTAATTTAATGTGGTTGCATACACTAGTACTTGAACATAAAACTTCATTTAAGTGGGAATAATTTCTACTAGTTAATCCCAACAGTTGTTGGTATTTATGTGTTATATTTTTAGTGTAATATGCCAAAAGTATATAAATAGCACAACCATTTAAGGAGAAGTCGGCAAATTAGCTTTAGAAAAAAAAAATACTAAGTATAAATGAAAAAAAAAAATTAAATTAGTAATGAATCCAAATAATATGCAAACGAAAAAAAATAATTTAGGTATATTAAGTATGTAGTTTTCGTAAAATAAAAATATGAATTAATTAAAGTCTGCCAGCCTAGGGACGGGACAACAAGGTCTCCCATCCACGGGGCAAGACACTTGTAGAGGGGGAGATTCAGATCCCCCCATAAGTCAAAATCCATTATCAAGCCTCTGAATTATATTGATTTTTTCTATTGAGCCCCTATACTTTTATTTATATATAAATTGAGCCCTAATTTGACAGATTTCCCACTCGTGTTTGTCACGTGCTGTTAAGTAGTATTATCAAGCCCCTGAACTATAGTGGTTTTTTCTATTGAGCCCCTATACTTTTATTTATATACATATTGAACCCTAATTTGATAGATTCCCCACGCGTGTTCGTCACGCGCTATTAAGTAGCAAGTTACAGTTAATCTCATATATGTTGAATGGTCAAAAGTTGGCTTACTAGGCTTAGTTATGCTGACTAAGAGTAAGAAATGTCAAAAATACCCTTACTAACAAGATTTATCCAATTGAAAAAATAAGAAACCCTAATTAAACAATAACGCAGCTCTGTTATTTCTCTTCTCCATTCTTGTGCTTCTCCATTCTTTCACCCTAAAAAACGACCTCCGCTTCTGTACCTTCACCAAGTATCCGAAGTCACCGACGACCTTCACTCACCAACGACCTCCGCCCTCAAGAATTCCTGACATCATCAGCTCCGCGAATCTGGCAGAGTCGGGAGCGTGAGGATCGCGAGAGATATCATTGGAGAAAGCGGTCAAAATTGGGATCAAGGTGTATTAGCAATTCTGCCTTGTCCTTTTTTCTTTTGTCTGCAAATGGCATCCATATCTCTACCTAAATAATCTCTGTATATTTTTGAAGATGTGAATTTCTATTTTCAGAGATGTGATTGAAGTTAGTTTTGTTAAGGAAATGTGGTACATGTGGATCCTGCAGAAGAAGAAGATGGAACACAACTTCGAGATGATCAAGAATCTAGCGAGTTGTGACAATGAAATAACTGGTTTTTTAAGCAAGAAATTGATTAAGAAACTCCAGGGAGTGAAGGCGAAGGAGCTCATGCTCTGGCCTCCTTTTTTTTTTGAACATTGCTCTGGCCTCCATTGAGTGAGATAGTGGTTGATGACCCGCCCACTAGCAAAATTCACTTCATAGTTGGAGCATTTGCTGCTAGCCAGCGATATAAGCATAAACAAAGTCATTTGTTAAAGTTCCACCAAGCACCTGCAATAGTTCTTCTACATGCTTCATCTCTTATGAGATTCTTGCCTATACCGAATATTAGATTGAGCAGTTGTATTTGTGCTGTTATTCCTAGTGTTTTATAGTTTGACAATAAAAATTATGATATATGTATTCATTACAAACAAACAGAGGTCTTATGTTATGCATAATCTGATATGTTTTTATTCTGACTCTAATTAGTTTTCGAAGATTGCCAGCAATATGATTTGAAGTAGCAGTAACTGAGCCATGCTTTTCGAAAAAAAAAATTACATTTTTAGGAATTGGAATTGGTTTGCATGGCTGATTGCAATATTTTGCTGAACAACCATGTTGACCAGACTTGATATATGGGTGAAGAATTGTTGTGGTGATGAGAGGTTGAAGAAGACAAATATTAGTTATTCAAATACCAAATATATCCCTCACTATTATTAAACTTCATTTTTTAATATGACACGTGTCAATAATGACGGTTTACGTGGCATTTTTATTATTAAAATATTCATTACTTAACACCGTTAGTTATTTGGGATAATGACTTCATAAGTCCTAAAAGTTAGGCTGTTTTTTCAATTAAGTCCTACAAGATTAACTATATTAATTAAGTCCATAAACTTTTTAAAAATTTCTCCGTTAGTCCTAAGGCGTCAAATGTAACAGAACTTGCTAACATGGCATCCACACCCCATATTTTCTTCACACTTCAACGTCCATGTCATCCTTTTTTACCACATCAGTTTTTTTTTGTCTCAATCAGTTCTTAAACAATTAAAATTTTTTTGAAATCTGCAATGCTCACTACGAACAACACGCACCTCTCAAGTTTGAAGAGGAATTCACCCCTTCTTCTTCTTCTTAAACAATTAAAATTTTTTGAAATGTGCAATGCTCACTACGAACAACACGCACCTCTCAAGTTTGAAGAGGAATTCACCCCCTCCAACAGAATCCAAGAATCAACTAATGGCAATTTCGTGAACATATAAATCTTTAAACTATTTAAAAATCAGAAGCGAATTTTTGCAAGCAAAATGTTGAAAATTGTCGAAATTTTATAGCTTCCACCAGTAAAGTAACATCTATTTGGAGATTTTTGAAAGGTCTGGTTTTCCAATTAGGATTGGATGAAGATTCCCTATGCCTAAAAAACAATGCCTGCATTCGAGCTAAACGTGGAAAAGCCAGATTGATTATGTTTCAGAACACCAAAACTTGTCTTTATATCATTAGAACCAAATACAATTATCTAATTTCCATAACAATGAAATTATTAATTTAAGGTTATCCTTCTGGCTTTTAGCTATTCTAGATCAGAAATGGTTACGAAATTTGAAATGTTTACAGATGTTTAGATGAAATTCTTACTGGTCAGAAGGCAATTCCAATGTATGTTGAAATTAGTTAACCATGTACCTTGTGCTCAATTGCCATTTGAGTTAGAAACCAATCAACTTCCTAGTATGAATTTGGTCAGTTCCAATCAAGTCTACGTGCTAGAAGCAATAACAGATTCAACATGTTCTGAAAAGGGGGAAAAAAAGTGAAAAAAAAACATAGAAGAAAATCAATATAATCCATTTTGAGATGGAAGAAAAAAAGAAACCAGTTTTTTTTTTTTTAATATGTGGGTAATATTTAGCTCCAAAATCATCACGTGGATTCTATACAAATTATATTTAAAGGATGCAATTCGTCTTTATGGTCAAAAGATTTCATTTTTCAGCCTTGGCAAACAATCTCAGGAACCTAAAAAAATTTATATAAAAAGTACATATCCGGAGTTAACAAACCCATAATTTATCATACTAAAAAGAAAAAAGAAAAACAAGAGAGCCTAGTTGTGTTTGCATGAAAAAGAGAAATATGAATTATTGTTTAGAAACAACATAAGATACAATGAAGGAAATTTAAGATCCCCAGAGATAGAATGGGGGAATTAAATTGAGTTACTCCTAGTAATGTGTAAATTGGAAAACATAAAATAATTATAATTCACTACATCTTAAGTCAGAGTAACAACAAAAAAAAAATTAATAAAGAAAATAAAGAATACAAACCGACCAGCAATAAATAGAAAGTTTTAAGAGAGGAAACGATCCATACTGCATGCAAAGAATGATACTTTCAGCAACTAATGACTCTTCCAGCGCACTTACAGCAGCCAAAAAAGCATTATTTATGTGATGTACAAGCACACTTACAGCAACCAAAAAAGCCTCCAAACCTTTCCAATTTCGTGAATGACAAGAGGAAGCGCATTCCACGATATCCTTTGCAACCAAGTTTTGGAATTAAAGGGCACCTTCACAAGACCGATGGGAATAGGGTGGTTAGTTGTTGACTTGAAATCTTTCTTCAAAGTGGTGACTCTAGGTATTTTTATTTGTTCATGCTGTAAAATTTTTTTAATTATTTAATTATGGGGAAGAAGAAGAAGAAGAAGAAGAAGAAGAAGAAGAAGAAGAAGAAGAAGAAGGATGATGTGGAAGTTGAGACAAAAAAATATGATGTGGTAAAAAAGGATGACATGGACGCTGAAGTGTGAAGAAAAGATGGGGTGTGGATGCCATGTCAACAAGTTCTATTACATTTGACGCCTTAGGACTAACGGAGAAATTTTTAAAAAGTTTATGGACTCAATTGATACACTTAAATCTTGTAGGACTTAATTGAAAAAATAGCCTAACTTTTAGGACTTATGAAGTCATTATATTTTGTCACATTGGGGCTCAATTGGTACATAAATAAAAGCATAGGGACTCAATGCAATGCAATAAAACAATAGGGGCTCAATAGAAAAAACCGCTATAATTCAGGGGTTTAAAAATGAATTTTGCCTAATTTTAAAAATAAAATAAAAATAATCATTTTCCCAATGGCATAGACCTGCTAGACATACATCCTCATGACTAAAAACATAAAACACTCTTAAATATAATATATTTAGAACATTTTTATATTAATTAAAAAATTCACCTATCAACTTGTATTAAAATAAGACAGGCTCGAAGTGGTTGTAGTATATTGCTAGGTATTTTCTTCTATCAAGTTGAATCAACTAGCAGAGATTAAGTTGGTAAAAAAAATTAGCACTATAAGTGGAAAAAGTGACTTCGAGTGTTCTCTCAAAATTTTAGTGTTCTCTCAAAACCTCCCCAGATTTTAAGTAGATCTCACCAATCGTAATCTAGTTTAGTGATCTTTTGTTTAGATCTTCCCATGTATGAGCTTCATCACCTGGAATTGTCAAGGCATCTCAAAAAAATCCACTGCAAGATCCTTGAAAGACCTACTTAGAAAACATAACCCAGACCTAATATTCCTCATGGAAACAAAAACAGAGTCGCAGAGAATGGAGTCGCTGCAAAAATCAAATAACTTTGATGAGAGTGTCTATATTGAGCTAAGAGGAACGACCGATGGTCTTGCAATATGGTGGAGGTTGGGATGGAAGGTACAAGTCAGAGCTAAAGGGTAAAACTTCATAGATCTGATGATAGAAGAAACGCAAAATTGGTTCTTTACTAGTTTTTATGGTGCGCCATATAGAAATGAAATACCTAGAGTTCTTTTAGAACTAACTAAGCTTGCCCAAGGCAGAGATGGTCCCTGGCTTATTGCCGGAGACTTCAATATGGTTAGATCTGTAGAGGAAAAACAAGGAGGTGCAACCTTTCATTGGAGCCAAGGCTCGCTTATCACTGATTTTATGGACCATGAAAACTTACTGGAACTTGATTTCAAAGGAAGCTGCTTCACTTGGCATAACCGACAGCTAGGAGAGGCTAAAATCATGACTAGGTTGGATAGGGCTCTAGCAAATCCCGATTGGTGCAACTTGTATAAAAATGATTTGGTCATCCATGAAAGCTTCGGTGCCTCAGATCACCGTCCTTTGGTCATCAAGCAGTCCTAGAATCGTCCAAAAACTAAAAGAAGTTTTAAGTTCGAAATCAAATGGAGCAAAGAAGAAAGCCACAAGGAACTAATAAGGCAAACTTGGGAACAAGATAAAGAAGATAGAAGGGTTCGAAGCTTAGCTCAAAAGCTCCAAAACTGTACAGATTCACTTATGGCCTGGAGCAAAGAAAATACGGGTAACTCAAGACAGCAAATAGATGAAACAAAAAAGAGAATCAATGCTCTTCAAGAAGGTGAGATGACAGAACAAAACAGACAACAAATCACCTCTCTCAAAAGTCATCTTAACGATCTGTGGCAAAGAGAGGAAATCTACTGGGCTCAACGGTGAAAAATCACTTGGTTAAAAGAAGGGGACAGAAATACAAAATTCTTCCACCTCTCTACAATCCAAAGAAGATCAAGAAACAGAATTGATTGTTTGAAAAATGACAGAGGTGTATGGCTAACTGATGAGCCTAGCATCAAAGAGTAAATAACAAGCTTCTACTCCAAACTCTACAAGGCAGAACTAATAGAGGTGTCACCAAAGTCATAGCAGCCATCCTGCAGCTAGTCACCGACCAGATGAACCAAAATTTGAATGCTCAAATTATCGAAGAAGAAATCAAAAAGGCAGTTGACCAATTGGGCAGAGCTAAAGCTCCGGGTCCAGATGGTTTCCCTAGAGCTTTCTTTCAAAGTAACTGGGACATAGTCAGCAAATATGTTCTAGATTGGGTGAAGAATTTTTTCGATACTGGTCAGTTAAACCCAGCTTATAACAAGACTCTCCTAACCTTAGTTCCCAAAGTTAAAAATCCAGAAAAAGCTTCAGAGTTTAGACCAATCAGCTGCTGTAACTTTACCTATAAGATTATTGCAAAATGCTTGGCCAATCGCCTGAGAAAAAGCATGGACCAACTAATCTCTCCCCAACAAACGACATTTGTGCCTGGGAGATGCATCCAGGACAGTGTAATTAACACCCATGAAGCTCTTCATCGGATGAAGCAAAACCAAAATGGGAAAGATTGCCATTTAGCCCTGAAACTTGACATGGAAAAGGTGTATGACAGGGTAAACTGGGATTTTGTTCAGCTAGTGCTACTTAATTTGGGATTTAATGAAAAATGGGTTGGTCTTATAATGAACTGCATCACCACTATTAGCTACTCGGTAGTACTTAATGGGGAAGAGCAAAGTTATTTTAAGCCTACTTGAGGATTGAGGTAGGGGGACCCTCTATCCTCATACATCTTCATCCTTGTTGCTGATGTGCTTTCAAGGCTCATTTCAAACAGAACTAGGAGCAATTCCATCTGCGATTTCAAGATAAACAAGTGTTGTGAACCTATTTCCCATGTTCAATTCACGGACGACATCATCCTATTTGGTAGAGCTTGTCAAACAGAAGCTACATCCTAAAGGACACTCTTCTCATCTACAGTAAAACATCAGGTCAAAAAATAAACCTTGGCAAATCAGGTATGTTTTTCAGTGTTAACACCCCAATGAATATGAGAAAAGAAATTATTGATATTCTACAGGTACAAAAAACTCCTTCTTTAGACAAATATCTTGGTGTACCTACAGTTTGGGGTAGATCCAAACTTGATATATGCAATTATCACATTGAGAGAGCGATTCAAAAGATTCAAGGTTGGAAAACTAAATTTCTTTCCCCTGCGGGTAGAGACATCCTTGTGAAAGCGGTGCTCCAAGCCATCCCCTCTTATGTCATGATGATCTTCAAAATCCCTATAGGCGTCACAAACATAATGGAGCAGCTCATTAGACAATTTTGGTGGTCCCAAGATCACACAAAGAAGAAGATAAATTGGGTATCTTGGTCAACATTAACTAGGAATACACTTGAAGGCGGGTTAGGATTCCGGGAGATGGAGCTCTTTAATAAAGCTTTACTTATAAAGAAATGTTGGAGATTGATCACTCATCCTCATCTTCAGAGTTCCCGACTTTTAAAGTCCTTATACTTCCCCCATTCCACGCTATTGGAAGCTAACATAGGCCACATGCCATCTTGGCTTTGGAGCAGCCTACTCACAAGAAGGGAACTTCTTAGAGAAGGATGTCGTTGGAATGTATCAAAGGGCAATAGAATCAATATTTGGCTTGACAAGTGGATTATGGGAATAGAAAACTTCTCTCCCTCTTCCAGGGCCCCCTCTGGCTCTCATCCTCATTAGGTCAGTGACCTTTTTGATTCTACATAAACCAAATGGAATGGTCGGCTTCTAAGGCAATTGTTCAACCCAGTTGAGGTTGAAGCTATTGAACGAATCCCTCTCTCAGGTGGAAAAGGAACAGACAAGTTAATTTGGCACTATAATAAAACAGGTTTTTTTACTGTCAAGTCGGGTTATAACTACCTCAAAAACAAAGAGCACAGCGTAGAGAGAGCTACAAATCTAACATCAACCTTTTGGCCTGACAAAAAAGTTTGGAGATCAATCTGGGCACTAAGAGTTCCTGAGAAGATTAAAATCTTCATTTGGAGATGCACGATGAACTCCTTAGCAACTAGAAGCAACTTAACTCACAGGGGCTGTGGGATTGACACTATGTGTCCAACATGTCATATCCATGAGGAATCTTTAGAACATCTCCTATTTTTTTGCTCTTCCTCTAAAAGGGTCTGGTTCGGCTCATCCCTCAATTACCGCCCCACTGAAATTGGTTTTCATTCCTTCGGCTGTTGGTGGAAATAAATATCTGATTTATTCAACTCTGATCATGAAGACTGGAGGCTTGAACTAGCAGCTAGTATTTGCTGGCAAGTGTGGAAAGCTAGGAGCAAAAAACTTTTTGAAGGGACAACTTCAACCAGGAAATCATAATCAATAGAGCTCAGACTCAATGGTCAGAATGGAGATCAGTTACAATTGTTCATAACCAGATTCCTCCGGGTCCAGAAATTGCGCAAGCCAGATGGATCATTCCAGCTCAAAATGACATCAAATTCAACTGTGATGCTTCCTTCAACCCTACCAAAAAAGAAGGAAAAATTGTTTTCATCTGTCGCAACCACAGAGGATCGATTATTCAGGCTCATTCCCGGAAAGTAAAATGTGAATCTCCCCTGGTCGCAGAAGCTATGGCTCTTAGGGATACTATCAGATATGCCAAGGAGAGAGGCATAAGCAGAGTAACTATAGAATCTGACTCAAAACTAGTCATCCAAGCCATTAACTCAGACCCATAAGAAGCCCCATGGGAAATCAAAGCTCTTGTGGAAGACATCCAATAGACAAAACAAGAGATGAATAGTCAGCTAATCGCTATATCTCACATAGGCAGGAGCGCAAACCATGCTGCGGACTGGCTAACAAAAAAGATCTGTTACTTCATGGAGGATCCAGTTGGAATGTAAACCCAACTCCTTTCTCTGTAATCATTCAAAATGACATTTTGTATTAGCATTCTCAAATTAATGCAATTTTTTCTTCTTGACAAAAAAAAAAAAAAAAGACTAAAAGCTACTTTTATAATATTTTAAATTTTAATTAATCTATTTAGTCATGTTAATAAAAATATAGTAGATTTCATTTTAGATATCAATCATTTGGAAAAAAAAAAAATCCCAACTTGGAAATTATTTTATTTAGACGTTGATTTGTAGGAGTGGGATTGGCAGCACTAATAATTGAATGATAAATTGTCCTTGCATGAATATTTTTTTTGAGTGGGGGTGGGGGCACCTGTGGTGGGTGTCTTTGGTAGACACCTTGCATGAATAATTGATTGTCCCTGCATGAATAAAAGACAGGTCATAGAGATGAGCAATACTTTTCCGCATTCTGCCTTCCAAACGGTCGACGATATGCCACAGTGAAACCTCTCTAATATATTCTGTGTAATGCATTACTCAAAAATGCTCTCAAAACTTTTTTGAACATGGGTACAACCAACTACGGTCTATGGATAGAATAAGAATCAAGAACGATTAACGACGAAGACAAGCTGATAGCTTGAATAGAGTATCGTAAACAAAGTAATACCATGAAAACATAATCTCTTCGCAATGATAAAATAGCTGTCGTCTCCAGTATGGATTGACATAAAGAAGAGTGATGACTCCCAAGAAGAAGACAACGAAAGATACTTCAAAGCTTGCAAAGAAGACCACACGATCAATTTCATACCATTTTCCATCTGCTTCATGCAGTAACGCCATTTCTGCTGCAGGTGGCTTATTAACACCCCTGCAATTTTTCTCTAATGCCGGCCCACAAAGAAATGGATTTCCTTCATAGCTGCTGCTGTCAAATATACCGAATTGAGTTTTCCTGTCTGGAATCCTGCCTGATATGTTGTTGTAAGCCACAGAGAAGGATGACAGAAAGTACAGTTCAGTAAGTTCTGTTGGTATTTCTCCACTCAAATTGTTGTGAGAAAGATCCAAACTCTCTATTTGCATTAGCTTTGCGAATGTCCTTGGAATTGGGCCTGTCAATC
>CATIWK010480402.1:0-10484 GCA_949634005.1 Mallotus japonicus
AAAAGCTATTGGAGGTTCCTTTAATGCAAATAGAGCTGTTTGAACTACCCAAAAAGAACTCCGCATGTTTGTCATGACTCATGACAAAGTCATCATTAGTCATGACAGTCGGGGCACCAAGAAAAAAAATTTAAATTCATACGCTTTCATGAGCTGTGACGTTTCTGTCGTTGGTGATGATGAAATTCTAAGAACCAGTTGTGATTATAATTGCTCATGACACCTCTGTCACTACTCATGACTGGTGTGTCATGACTTCACAGCTTATGACACTAGTGGTGACACTAGTCATGAAACCTTCGGGATTTTTGAGATTTTTGCAACTTGAATCTTCTTAATTTTGCTCCAAAATTTTTTCTAATGATTGGGATTTTCTTGTTATCATTTGTAATGAATATTCCCATTAGATTTGATCAAATTTGACTTCAGATTTTGACGAAAAATTCTATCTTCGTTTTTTCCCTTGTCATGTCACCACTCATGATAGGTGTGTAGACTTAATAAATTCAAAGTGCTGACTTTTCATTCCTTGACTTGTGCAATTTTAAATAAACCTAAATATAAACACTTAAGCACACAGATTAAATAAATTTTATTAAATTAATTGTGACCATAAAAAATGACTGTTTTACCCCTCAAGGTTCGATAGAACTCTACAAATCCATAATAAAACTAAAAGTCTCACATTAACTTGAGACCAAACATTGACATTATATTGAAAGGAGAAAACGTTTCCCGAGGTACGAAAAATGCCCCTTTAAATGAAAAAATTTTTTGTCGCTCATAGCTAGCAAATGTTGCACCAATGTTGAAGAAAGATGGTAGTGTAAGGGTATGTGTATATAAGAGGGATCTCAATAATGACTTTCCTCTACATTATATAGATGTATTGGTTGACAATGTTGCAACTTGTGAAATGTACTCTTTCATGGATGGATTCTCTAAATATAATCATATCCTCATGGCTATTATTGACAAAGCAAAAATTGCCTTTATAATAGAGTGGGGGACATACTACTACAAAGTAATGTAATTTGGTCTAAAGAGTGCAGGAGAAACCTACCAAAGAATGGTGACTGCAATGTTTCATTAAATGATACATTAAAAGGTGGAAGTTTTTAGTATAGATGTGTCATTCTTGTAATATAAAATGACAATGTACTTTTATCCTTATGGCAATAAAATATTCATTTATAGAAAATATTTATTTATATAAAGTGTTTGTTTATTTGAATATTTACCCTTTAGCATTATGTTAAATGAGTTTATTATCAAGTTTTGATAATATAAGTGACACATTCATTTAGTACCTATGCCATAAAATGTTTATAGTCGTTGGATTAATAAATGGGTAGTATTAACCCGTAAACTATCATCTTTGTCTATTTTCCTTGATTGGTATGTGATATTAATAGTGGGAGGTAGTGAGTCTCATGCTACTTGATATGAGATATCATAATAGACATGTAGATATTGTTGATGCCCGATTTTCAGCAGTCCTCCAAAAGTGGTCCAATGATGAATTCTTCTATCGACTAGACATGGGATAACCTTGCAAAAGGCTATCCATCACATGCTTCAAAAGTTTTAACCTTAAAAACCTTGAATAGAGCATCTGAATCAGTGAACCGGACACCTGAATGCTGAACTGGGAGCTCGAATCATTGAACTGGAAGCTCAAAAGACCCACTATTTTTTTAAACGTCCTAATAATGGTTATACTTTCAAAACCGGGCCTTAGGTGCAAAACCGAGACTCAAAAGCCTTGAACCACATAATTTATCAATCCACGTGCATGGATCGATTATCCACGTGCGTTTGAATTTTCTATAAAATAATTATTTTTGAATATTCAGAGGACTTTTTGGCAAAATTTTTACATTATCCGGATGGATTTTTTAGTGAATTAATCAAGCTAAAAACATTAAAAACTCCTATTTTTAGCCTCAAACCCCTTGCAATAGGGTGAACGATTCGTGGAAATCCATTTTCCAAAACACTCAAATCATAAAATTTCACTTTTTTTAGATTTTAGAACCAAAAATCCAAATTGAACCACTATTTTTTTGAAGCACACATCAAGGATTAGCCCTCAGAGGGCCCATCAAATTATTTTCATAAAATTTTGCATTTTTATTTTATTTTAAAAAATTTTGTTTTATTTATTTATTTCATCATCTTGTTTTTCTTCACTTTTCTTTATCTTTTCAATTATTTTTATTTTTGTTTTTTATTTTCTTAATCACATTCTCTTCATCTCTACATAATCTCTTTATTATTTTTATTATTTTATTTTCATAAATTTTATCATTTAGCATTATTCCATGCATTTTCATCATAATTATATTATTTATGTTGAAATTGTGATTTTGGTTAATATATATGTGGAGTAGTGATTTTGTGATATTCTAGAAGTTGGAGAAAATATCCGAGAGTGTTTTGTTATTTGTTTAAATATTTATTTATGTGTATATTGCATTTTTTTTGTGGCATTTGACATTATCATTATTCCATACACCTTAAAAGTTCACATTTGTACTATATTATTTATTAAAGTTAGCATTTTTTTTGTTAAAGTTTGTATTTCTTATATGATGTGGTGCTAAAGCAACTTAAGAAGACACAAGCTCATGCTAGCATTTGCGATTTGTTGATGGCATCCAAGAAGCACTGAGATGCCTTAGTACATGCTCTAGATGATTCCAAGATTCCAAACAATACTTCGCCTGGTGATATGATTGCTTCTTTATACAAGCCCCCAGCAATGCTATCTCTTTCTCTAATAAGGATCTCCCACTTGAGGGGAGAGCACACAATAGGCCTTTATTCATTCAAGCAACAGTCAAAGCAAAAAGAACTTCTTGTGTAATGGTGGATGATGGTTCTGCCATTAATGTATGCCCTCTTAAGCACCTTCTTAAGGTTCGTAATGAATGTGGAGGACTTAGAAACTTCTAATCATATAATCCATGCATATGATGACTCCAAGAAGCTAATTATCGACACATTTAAAACTGTGGTCACTATTGGAAAGGTCGAATCTATGGTAGAATTCATCGTCGTGGACATTCCATGAACTTTTGCTCTATTATTGGGATGACCATTATTCCATCCTTTAGGGTGCGTTTGGATCGGGGTTAAAGAAATAGGGTGTAACAGTTACAGGTATAATTGTTACATGAGTAATAATTAGAAGTGTAATAATTAAGTTGTTAACCCCGTTTGGTAAATAAAAGATAATGAATAAGGTGTTAATGTGAAATCATTTTAAAAATATTTATATAATTAATATAAAATAATAAAAATAAATAAATAAATTATTAAGTTTTTATAAGAAATAAAAATTAATTTTAAAAATATTGAAATTATATATATATAGCTTATTAATATAAAAAATAAAAAATAAACAATTTACAAGATATATGATAAAAAAAATGAGAAGTTCTTATTTTTTAAGAGGAAATTTTTTTATAGGCCTTTAACCTACCCCGACCTAGGTTAATAGAAATGCATAAAAATGAGCTTAACTGTTAAGGGGGCTTAACATTTAAGGGTGCATAGTTTAAAGTTACCAAACAAGGGTATAAGAGATTAATGCATTATAGGAGTAATACTTAACCTTCTTTAACCCTGATCCAAATGCATCCTTAGGAGTACCGTCCACGGTTCACCAAAAGATAAAGTTCCTGCTGAATGGAAAAGTGTTCACAATATGAGCTGAAGCGGATAATGTCATTGCTTGCTTGAATATAGCACCTCTTGGCTTTCAAATAATGATGATCAATAGTGATGATTGGATCGATGCAAAAGTAGCAACAATGATGAAGAACATGCAGTACTTTCTAGGCTTTAGTCTTGGGAAGAAGAACGATGGAGTCTCCAAACTACCAAAATTCAAAGGATAGACAAGCAGAAAGGGTCTAGGATATGATCTAGCTAAAGACTCGGGGGGAAATAATGCTTTCATCTTTGAGAAGGCTCTTGAGAAATACTATGGAAAATTTGAAGAATGGAAGAACAAGGGAAGCAAGAAGCCAGGTTTCGAGATTTTTGCTGATGTGGTTAACTTCACAACATGGAGAAGAAGAAAGGAAAAGAGTCGGAAGAGATCACAGTGGATGGGATCAAGTAGATATTGAAGAACATGAAGATGGAGGCTGAATTTGCCAGCTGTGAAGATGTTGCTGCATTCATTGAATCTAGCATAGATAATTTGCTCTTTATTGATGTTTATGTTTCTAATGATATTTATATTACTAAACTTTTGATTATGATGATGTACTCACTACTAAGCTTAATAGAATGAAATATGATTTTGCCTACTTGTTTGATGCGTATCTTGGTGGTGATGTGCATTTTATTGAACCTTACATTAGCATTTTTGACATTCATTTTATAGACACTAAACCATTTAATATTAGCATGGATGATAAATCTCACATTTTGAGTATTTCAAAAGATGTTACCCCTGAGGAAAGGAGAGAATTGGAAAAAATATTATTAAAATATTCAAAAGTATTCACTTGGACGTATGATGATATGCTAGGTATTGACTGAGACATTGCACAACACTACATCCCAACCAAGGAGGGATCCAAACTGGTGAAGCAAAAATTAAGGAGATTAAGACCAAAATGGGCTCAGTTAGTCAAAGAAGACATTACCAAATAGATCAAGGCTAAACTTATAGAAGTGGTGGATTACCCAGAATGGTTAGCTAAATTGCATGAATCACTTGAATTAGTGAAAAAGAAAAGAAAAAAAAAAATTAACCTCTAATTAATTTAAATTAAATTATAGTTACATATAAAGAAAAAGAAAAGATACTACTGTAGGTGGCGGGGTTTAGCGCGCCCAAGGGTTGGCGACCACGGCACTGTGTGGGCTCAAGGCCCACTAGGAAATACGAAATAGGTCTAAGCCTAGTCGGAGATGGAGTCGCTACCCAGATGAAAATCGGGATACACTTGTACGACAACTGGATTCCACGGAGGTTCTCAGAAGCCGTCATCAAAGAATGGGTTCGAAAACTAGGTATGAGCGTTTTTTGAACGCTCACCCGACCTTGCAGTTGGCCTCTGTTTATGTTCGTGATTTATTACCCTTAATTATTTGATTATTCCTTTATTAACATGCGAAAGTTGGTTGCCTTCAAATAAGGGGTCAAGTTTTATGTTTAGTCTGAATTTGCACATTAATCTCATTTCACGCGTTTAAGTCTTAAAAACAATCATAAAAAATCAGAGTTTACAACCATACATTCAGAATACGTGGGGAAGAGGATTAGGGATTACAACAACTTTGTCTCAAAAAGACAACAAATAAACTGAAAATAAACACTTATATACGAAGAATATACAGAAAATAAACCGCCTCCGAAACCTCTCAAAAACTAATTAATACGAATACACACTTAATGGTTTACAACCACTCTTAAGAATTCCTGCAAAAGAGATGTTCACCTTTTCCCACAAGTCGAGAATTTGATTGATTAGCTCAAATCCAAATAAACATTAATCACAATTCAAATATAGACAAATATACAAGCAAACATGGTATTTTACTAAGATAATGCAAAATTAGTATAACTACGCACAGGAAACCAACATAACCATATGAATTATAAATTACAGGCACACAAAAGTCATGCAGAAAGGAAAACAGGGCGTCATTCGCCCTGTTAGAGTGGCGATCGCCACCTGGCCTTCTGGCCAAGTGGCGATCGCCTGCTAATAAGGAGGCGGTCGCCTCCTCAACAGGTCGAGAAAGACTCTTTACCTAATAAAAATGCTTCTACCCTAAGCAAACTATTCATGCATAAACCCAGGACTAAGAACTACCCCAAGACCTCAATATATCATATCAACATCATGGCATTTCACATAATATCTATGTTTAAAACATAAACAAATAAGAAACTAAGGAAATAAGCAAACACAACTTGAAACTCTAAAACAAGAAGAACAAGTAAGAGTAGCTACTGAAATAGGAGCTTTTCCAAAGTAGTTTGCCCTCAGAGATTGATCGGTGAGCTTGATCTACACTCACATGCAAGAAATAGCCTTCTTCCTCCTTAAGAAATGGACTCCTTAAGCTTGTTTCTCTTCATTTCCTTCTATAAACCTTTTTTTTTTGCCTTTCAGAGCTCTCCCCTCTGTTTTCTTCTTTTTTTTTTCTTGCTAATGGTTGCTTCTTCCTCTTCTCTCTCCTTCCTTCCCTTTTTAATCCCCCAAGGTCACTTAACCTCTCCCATTACCTCCCAACCTTTTTCTTTTCCCTAAGTTCCTTCTAATCCATTCATTTTCTCTCAAAAATTAGAATTTTGCGTGCTGGAGCAGAGGGTGAGGCATGGGCCCACCATTCTGCTATTTGCATACTGCATTTAATGCAGCATGCAAGTGGCCGCCGAAGTGGCAATCGCCTCCTCGTGGGGGCGATCGTCACTTGGCAAGGCGGCGACGCCTCCTGGGCCTGGGCCAGCAATGGGCCGAATGGGTCAGGGTGCTGGTCTGGGCCTGGACAGGTTGGGCTTCCCAAGTCCGCTTTTAAAGAGTTTTAGGCCTTTTTCTTGCATTGAATTCTCGTTCTCCTCATCGGGTTTTGTTGATGGCCGGCCAAACTGAAAATCCACAATCCGTCTCCTATCACGAGCCGACCGAACCGGGTGTCTACAACTACCAAATTGAAGAAAATATTAGATAAAAAAAGAAACTTAACTATTCATGAAAATTGCCAATGGTTAATCACTTGAATTTTTGTATGGGTAAAGAATAAAAGGAAAAAGTAGTGTTGCTATTCATTTTTGGTGAGAGGAGAGAAAAGGATGACATTTTCTTAGAAAACTATTGTTAGGCTGTAAAAATTTATAGTAATAATGTGATCTTTCAAATTCTTGAAATTGAAAAGTCACTAAAAACCAAAAAACGTAGATAAAAACATTTAAGAAAATGTTAAAAGAAATAAAAAGAAATTGTAATTTAGAGTGAAGAGGAAAAGTGCAATGTATATTAAAAAAGAGTTGATATGCTAGAAGTAAAGAGAGCCACATGTCAATATATGGTGAATTCCTTCTCTGTGCTTTAGCTTTTTTTATATATATATATATATATATATATATAAATATGTGATGAAGCTTAAATTAGGCAAACAAACTTCCTTAATTTATGGGAATTTAGTAGCCTGCTGCATGTGGATTTTATTGTATAAATATCTATGAAATAGCTAATAAAAGTAGAGTGTCTTCCACATTTAGAAAATTACTTTTCATATTTCTTGGTTTTTATAAGTTTCTTTTAGGCAATCCCAACAGTGGTATCAGAGCTAAAATTCTTATGGGCTATGGTTAGTTTATGAGGGTGTTTCAAAGTTAAACACTTAAGGATAATTATTTGTATAAAAGTTTTCTTGCAGCTTCAAAATGGCTTCTTCCAGCAATAACACTGCTCCAACAATTTCATTTTTTAATAGAGATCACTACCACATCTGGTCACTCAAAATGAAGACTTATTTGAAATCTCAAAGCCTATAGCATGTGGTTGAAACTGATGAATATCCACCAGCTTTAAGAGGAAATCCCACCATTGCTCAAATTAAGACTCATGAGGAGGAGAAACTAAAGAAAGACAAAGCTTTAACTTGTATTCATACAAGTTTAGCGGATCATATCTTTAATAGCATCATGGATTTAGAAATTCCTAAGGCTGCATTGGACAAGCTTAGGGAGACTTTTAAAGGCACAAGTAGAGTTTAGGCTGTAAGACTTCTTACACTCAAGAAGGAGTTTTCTTTGATGAATATAAAGGATTTAGATTCTGTCAAAACTTATTCTAACAGATTAATAGACCTGGTTAATCAAATCATGTTGCATGGTGAGATTCTCCTAGATCATAAAGTTGTGGAAAAGATCTTTATTATCCTTTTAGAAAAATTTGAAGCTAAGATTTCAGCCATTGAAGAGTTTTGTGACTTACAGAAACTTACTATTATAGAATAAATGAGCAAGCTACAAGCTTAAGAACAAAGAGTTTCCATGAGAGCTGATGAAAGTGTTGAAGGAGAATTCTAAGTCTCCCATTTAAACAAAGCTTCTGCAAATAGCAAAGAAGGAAGAGTTGCATATCCTCCTTATGGTGTATGTAAGAGAATTAATCATCTAGAAAAAGTTGTATAAGGAAAGGAAAGCCTCAATGCAATTTCTATAAAATGTTTAGCCATATTGAGAAGTTTTGTAGAAAGAAGCAAAATTAGCTTCAATAAAATCAGCCTTAATCAACAAATCTTATTAAAGATCAACCCCAAGCTTAGCAAACAAATTTTGTACAAGATTAAGATGAGAATTTTTTTACGGTAACTCAAGTTTCCACTCAATAAAATGAAAAAAAAAATTTTGGTTTGTGGATAGTGGGTGCATAAGTCATATGGCCAAGGATGCAGCTTCATTCACTCATTTAGATAGAACTTTCAAAACTAATGTTAAGCTAGAAAATGGAGAACAAATTTGAGTGGAAGTAAAAGGATTAGTTGCTGTTCAGACAAACTAAAGCATGAAACTTATCTCAGATGTCTTATACATACCATCTCTACATTAAAATATGCTTAGCGTAGCTCAATTACTAAAGAAAGGTTATTCTGTGATATTTAAGAATCAATCATGCACTATCTTTGTTCAAAATGATTGTGAGATAATTGAGGTTAAGATGATTGATAAGATTTTTTCCATTAAGTTTTAATTCTTTAAGTCTGAATGCTGATAATGATAAAGATGATAAAGTTATTGAAAAGCAAGAAGATCAAGTGAATAGAGGAGTTTCAACATTAGTACCTAATCTAGAATTTCAAGTTTCAAGTGTTGATAATTAAAAAATGCAGAGTTATATGAGTTCTAAGATATAATAGACTACATGTCAAGAAAGGTGTTATTCTGCTCTTAATAATAGCAAGGCTAGAAAAAGATTTATGGTGACGAAAGAATGACAACAAAACATATGTAATATAGCCTTGTTAGTACCTACAAATCCAAATAAAACTCTAAAAATACATGAATGGAAGGTTTTGTATATTAGAGAAAAATGAAACTTGGATGCTTGTTGACAAACCTATTAATGAACATGAGATTAATGTGAACGGGAAATTCAAGCTGAAGATGAATTGGCATAAATATTTACTAATGCATTATAAGAAGGAAGATTTGAAATGATTAGAGAAGCTATAAGTCATCAACAACACCATCATTAAAGAGGAATGTTGATAGCAATAAAGTGCTTATGATGCTAAGTGTCGTTAGCTTAGATTTTTGCTTTGATATTTTTCTTTGATATTTTGTATTTTGTATTTTGTAATGATTATAAGTTGTATAAAAGCTTTAGAGCTATGTAAAAGATTTGTAAAAGTTAGAAATGTGTGATGGAGTTTAAATTAGGCAAATAAACTTCCTTAATTTATGGGAAGTTAGTAATCCGCTACATGTGGGTTTTATATTGTGTAAATATCTATGAAATATCTAATGAAAATAGAGTGTCGTTCAATTTTAGAAAATCAGTTTTCATATTTTTTAGTTCTTATAAGTTTTTTTAAGGCAGTCCCAACATATAACTAATAAAAAGGTTTTCTTAATCGGTGTAGTTGAATTTAGTTATGATAGATTCAATTTAGAAGTTATATCAATGAAGGAATTTTCTCTGCAAGGAATTTTCAGACCACCCACTCGATGATCAAATCGAAACTCTTCTTCTGCTTTACTCAGCAAATTTGGAAATGCAGTTTTATTACAAACTGTTACAGGAATTAAAAAATGTTTCTTTTGTGTCTCTCCAATGTAAACTGTCAAGAAACCTTTAGGCACACTTGATGAATCATGAAGTTATCTATTTGCAGCTAATATAGATCGGTGCATAATTTGTTTGGCAAGAATAGTAGGCATAATATTTCTGCTGATGAGTATGCGAAAGAGATTCTGTTGGAATGGCTTTAGACAAAGAGGAAGAAAATGTTATTTGGTGAAAAATAGAGAAGGATACAAGTGTTTAGAAAAGATGACTTGTATTTTATTTTTTGCATATCTCATATGAGAAATACATGACTATTTATAATCATACCATATACGTAACAACATGACTACATTAATGTAACTTATTAATAAACTTACTCTTAAATGCTTTAGTTACTAATGCATTAACTAGTTACATTAATAAAACTAGGATCAATTTAATACTTGAAACATAACAAAATAAAGTTCAAGTAACAGTAAGTATGTCACTGCACATCACTCCTCCTTGGCATACTTGCTGAAAACTCCAAGTTCTAATCTTAGCATCTTGAACCTTTGTTTTGTCACTTTTTTGGTGAGAATGTCTGCTTTTTGCTCCAATGAACTGCAATGAGTCAACATTACCTCTCCTTCTTGTTCAGCTTCTCTAAGAAAATGAAATTTGATCTTCATGTGCTTGGTTCTTCCATGAACTACAGGATTTTTTGCCATAGCTACA
>CATIWK010480577.1:0-32414 GCA_949634005.1 Mallotus japonicus
GGTGATTTGTTTTTGTCGTTGAAATTTAGGTTTTGGTGCCGATTGCAAATGGAACGGAACCGATGGAAGCGGTGATAACAATTGACGTGATCAGAAGAGCAGGTGCTGATGTTACTGTAGCTTCTGTTGAGAAGCAGCAGCTTCGAGTTGATGCTTGTCATGGCGTTAAGATAATTGCCGATTCTTTCATTTCTGATTGCTACCACGACGCCGTTTTTGATCTTATCGCTCTCCCTGTAACCCATTTCTTCCTTTCTGTTTCTCTTTCTTTCCTGTTTTCAAGCGCTCAAACATATAGCATAATACTTGCTTATTCTTGTTTAGCTAAAGTGTATTAGGATTTTTCCCTTTTATTTTATTTTCCTTTCTTGGACTGAATTTTTTTGTTACTGGCTTTTTGCACTCGTTTATTTTTCAATGTGTTAATTTTCATAATCATTTAGAACACTAAGATGCAAGAATTCAAGCCATCTAATTCAATTCTAGTCAATTCTTATGCTTGGAGCATAGGCCACTTTTATTATGAGGGTTTTTGATGACTAGTGTTTGGAAACTCTAAAATGCAAGAATTCTGCTCAGTGAAATTCTATTTAGTCAATTGGTATGTTTTCTGGAAGCTTATAGTTACTAGAATTCAATTATTTCAACTTTTAAAAAAAAAAGAAAAAATAAAAATAGCAAATATACAGCAAATTACATGATTTTGCAAGAATTCAATTAAATCAGTTTCTTCCTCATGATTTGTTCTAAACATTGCGGAAGGATCATAGTTGCTAATTTTCAGTTCTTTCAACTTCAAATAATAAGGCAAGTTAGAAGGCATTTTGAAAGAAATAAAATCATGCAATAAGCAATAATTGACATTATTTTGCCAGAATTCATTTAAATTGAATTGAGTTGAACTGTTGCCACCTGATGGATATTAAATGTAGGTTGTGTTGTTTTATTTATAAGTAGGGAGGCATGCCAGGTGCTACCAACCTTAAAAATTGTGGAGCTTTAGAAAGCATGGTCAATAAGCAGGTTATAGGTGGGCGTCTTTATGCAGCAGTTTGTGCTTCTCTTGCTGTTGCATTTGGCTCATGGGGTGTGCTAAAGGGATTAAAAGCAAGTATTATTCGCCATTTCTGCGTTGCTTTCAATGCAATATCTTTTTCAGTTATTATTGATGATAGTGGTAATTGTAATTGTTATAGAGTTACTGCTTTTGACAGGCAACATGTTATCCATCATTTATGGAGCAACTGCAGTCTTCTGCGGCTATGGCTGTGGAATCGAGAGTACAGCAGGATGGCATAGTTATAACAAGTCGTGGACCTGGCACTACCCTGGAGTTTGCTGTTGCATTAGTTGAGCAACTGTTTGGGAAAGAAAAAGCTAGAGAAGTTTCTGGGCCACTGGTATCTACTTTTCTCCTGAGTATTTTAATCTACCTGTTTAAATTATTCTAGAATTTTCTGTTGAATTATGTTTGTTGTATAAAAATATTAGTGTTGAAAAGTTACTTGCAGAGGCTAAAATGATATGCGCATCATAAAATTGGTTCAACAAAGAGTAAATTGACCATGGCATATATTCACTAGGTGATAGAGGGAAGTTGCAGTTTTGCTGATATCATAAGAAGGTTAAAAAAAAAAAAATAGTGAAGCATGTTGAGACATTTCATTATATGGAGGACAGAATTTGGATTCATTCTGTAATATGCCTGAAGAGGGTCTTTGGAGCTGGGAATAGTTATTTGCTTGATTAGGCATGTATGTTGAAGTGTTGGATTCTTAACTCGGTTGAGGATGTTCATTACAAATGACAAAGAATTACTGGAGCAGATTGTACGCCATTTATCCTAGTGGCTTTATAAAGAGTAATTTAAAAATTATACTGTGAAGAGATTGTTCACTTCTAACTCAATGGAAAAGCCTTGAATGTTAAAGAGCCTTTGGGCGAAGGCATAAATGTTGAGGGTAATTTGAAGGACCATAGTTGTTTGGTTTGATTAGCTAGTTTCATCAGGTCTGAAAGGAAAACCATTTTTTTAATATGTTGACAATAAACTCACCAAATTCTATGGAATGATAATATAGCAACTTTTGAATATCAATAGTGACTTTAGGAGATTGTGATACTACTAAGGAAGGAAATTCTCCCTAGTCCGCTTTTGTTCTTTCTTCCTTTCTATGCATAAAAAATCTCGGGGATGATTGGTTGGACAAAAGTTCATTATTGTGGGACAATCATAGTGATCTTCTAAGTTTTGACATATTTTTCAAGAATACTTGTGAGCAGTAGCACATTCAATCAATTGCAATTCCTAAACAAATTGGATAGACATATAGCTAGGCCTTAATTTTGTTGGTCATTTGTTGGTATTCAATGTAGTGGTTTCATGTCAGTTCTTATTCATGTAGTTTTTGGTGGCTATTTAACCACAAAGAACTTAACCGGTTGTACATTTGTTGGCTGAATGGCATGTAAACTAGATTAGAGCTAAACTATTACTACTATTTGGCTGTCTTCCATATATGTACTTACTACGGACATTGTAATCTTGATAATTTTATTGCATCTTGTTTGCAACAATGTGATGTTGATGGACAATTGCAAAGAATAACTTGAACTACAAGTGGTAGATGGTGAAACCATTTGAATTAGAATTTTGGTACCTAAGTTTTATTGTAGTATTGTGAATCATATGAAGCTGAGAATTGAAAGTTGAAGCATTAAGGACCAGAGGAGTTAGTTTCAGGTTGTCCCAATTCCAAATTGTAACCCCTAGTATATTCTTATATCATCGGATTGATGTGTGTGAGCTTGCGAAAGTGTGATATCTACAAGCATATAGTACCAAATTGGGATTTAAATGTAATCATTGTTTCATAGGAACAAGGGCTTTGTGTGGTCTGATGATGTTAATAAGTATTATAATATAGATAGAATTGTCAATTGTAGATGTTCTTTTAATTATTGGATTCTCAAACGTGGTGATATGTGTTTGAATCTTCGTAGAGTTGTTAAGCTTGTGGTGGTTAAACTAATAATCCACGCTTTCAACAAGTCATCTAGTGGTTGTGAAGTGTTAAAAAAGAGAATACGCTGGCAATAATTACTCAAGCTTGCTTCTAGTCTATTGTTCTATGATCAACAATTATTGAGGATTTGAGATGTGATTTATGATTTTGTGTTTTATGTGGTGATCTTGGGATTGGAACATGTACATGCTGAACTTTTTGGATGTGCACGTAGATCTCGAGTTTTCTTAGATTAGTCTTTACCCGTGTTATCGAAGAATTATGGAGTCGATATCTGTTTTGTTTTATAATATGTCATACCTGTTTTGTTTTATAATGTCTTTTCATTCATGATTTTTCATTACTGAGTGTACACAACTGGTATTTTTTGGTGCAGGTGATGCGTATAAACCATGGGGATGAATATACAATGAAAGAGATAAACCCGATGGAGTGGACATTTGACAATATTCCTCAAGTAAGATTTGAAAAATGATTTGTGACAAATTTACAATGTGATCTATCCAACCCAACCTGCATCAAAATAAAAAAGAACAAAAAATAAGGCCCTTAGTTTATTGCCATTCTTATTTGAACATATTCTTTTTAGCTTTATCAATTCAGTAATATTTAATTCAAAGACCAATTAAATAGGCTAAAATAAAAAGTGGTATTATAAGTTTTAGTGAAGCTACATTTCAGCAACTGCTATGGAGTCAATATGTGTTTGGGGGGCACGTGTAGTCGACGGCTTAAATAGCAATTTTTGCCACCTAAATTTGCATTTGATAGGCAATTAGCTCATAAATTAGCTTTTTGGTCAGTTTATCCACCAACTTGTCAAATTTGGTCAGTTAATCAGTTTAGAGTGACGTACACACATTTAATAGGAAGTGGAATGTATTAAAATCATCTAAAAAAAATGTATTAGCAATATTAAAATATATTTTTTTTTTTCTAATTTTTCAGCATTTCTCTCTATTATGCTTTTTTTTTTTCATTTTCTTTTTTAAAAGCTTTGATGATAATTTGTTACAATAAATGTGCAAACCCAATTCAAATAATTGTTAATTATCAATATTTCAATTATTTTTAATTAAAAAGACATAGAAATATTGGTATTCTCTATAAACGTTTGTATGCCTCGTTTGAGCATTTTGTCAAATAGATGGAGTGCAATGTTGAAAACCTAGACTACAATGATAGTCTACTTTTTGAGAACACCATGCCTAACAATGTTGTTGACCTTTTATTAACAAGAAGTATTGGTAGCATTCTAACCAATTTAGAACAGTGAACATAAGTAGAAGTAAGATAGAAAAAGATAAACGATTTAATCATACAATTACCAACTGATTTATAAAATGCTTCAAAATGTAGAAAAGATGACTCAGAAAGCAAAAAGTAGAGTTAAATCAATTAAACAAAAGATGTAAAGCGAAAGAAAAATAATTGACTTAAAGTTTATCTCAGAACGCATCTTATGCTCATTTAGGATTTTTATCAAACAAATAGCCTACAATTTTTTTTTTATATGTGAAAAACTATACAAAGATTGTTTCTGATATATCCAAAAATAATTTAAAGTCATCATCTTGTATATTATAGACTTTATGTCCCTTTTACAACTTGGCTAAAAAAGGCATGCCCTACAAGAGCCAACTGTTTAACTCTAGTTTTGAAAAAGAAGTGGTATGATTTTATTGCTGATTGACCATTGAAACAGTGGAACTGCTGGAAAAAGCAAAGATGTTTGAAGAAAATAAATGTTCCGGTGAGGTTATCGTGTGTGTGTGTGTGTGTGTGTGGTGTATATATCTGAAAAGAAGTAAAAAAAAAGTTGTGGTGATGGTGGTGGTGACTAGAGGTTGTAGAAGATGAATTAGGGGAAGAAGTTGTGGCAATGGTGAGATGGATTGATGGTGATGAATTTTAATTTAGGGATAGAATTCAAAGGAGAGAATTATAAAGATAAGAAAATGTTTTTTATATTTTACTTTTTTTTTTTGGTTAAAATTGATTAAAATAGCGTTTATGCTCTACTCAAGTTTTCAGCTCCAAGCTTGGGGTTTATTGCCTAAATTTTATAAGTTCGTGAGTAAATAAAACGGAAAACTAATTTATGAGCTTATGCCACTGAATACAAGTTCATGGGGCAAATTATTATTTAAGCCTGCAGGTGGACACATAGAAAATTTCAAGTTTTAAATTTAAAAAAAAAAAAAAAAGACCTTAGCATGAGCATAGTTCTCTTAAAATGGTAATCTCAGGTGGTTTTGGGTGAGCTAGTTCCTTGCTACTGGGTGGTCTACAAACCTGATATAAGAGCTAAAGATAAGGTAGTCTTCGAATTATTTGATGGGTTGTCTGGTCCTCATTGATCTTTTGAGTGGATGAGAAATTTGTTCAGCTTAACTTGTGGCTACATTTATTTTCTGGTTGATGTGAGAGGAATTACTTGTGTCAAAGTGGATGAGATAGTCTATATTTAATTGCTATATTACTAAATCTGATCTTAGGGGTTCCTCAATTGTGATATCACCAATTATACATGTCCTGGAAGTATCAATAGTTCCATCATTTAGGAAAAATGCTTTTAGTTTATCATGCATAATTTTATTGCTTTTTTTCAGGTTCTTGTGCCTATTGCAAATGGCACTGAGGAAATGGAAGCTGTAATGATCATTGATATACTGCGACGAGCTAAAGCTAATGTTGTGGTGGCCTCTGTTGAGGACAAGCTGGAAATTCTAGCTTCTCGTAAAGTTAAACTAGAGGCAGATGTTCTTCTTGATGAGGCTGCTAAACTTTCATATGACCTAATTGTCTTACCAGTAAGTTGGGTTGCAGTGTTTATTAATTTCTTAATTTACCAAGGTGGTTGATTAAATTACATTGCGCCCATTTGCAGGGTGGGCTGGGTGGTGCCCAGGCATTTGCTAAGTCAGAAAAGCTGGTGAACTTGCTAAAGAATCAAAGGGAATCAAATCGACCATATGGAGCCATATGTGCATCTCCAGCTTTAGTCTTGGAACCTCATGGTTTACTCCAGGTATCAATTTGTGATGATCAGTTTATCTGGTCTCAATATTTTGCTAAGGTTTTGAATTATGAATAATCTGTTTGTCTATTAACTGTGGCCGCACAAGTTGATCACAGGTCTGTATGGCTTGGATTTATGTTTCTTAGAAGTAAATAATTTTCTAGTTGTTTAACATATTAATATGTTGATTATTATTGATCTTCATTTATAATGTACTAGCAATAGTTTGTTAATCCTTTTTTTTTTTTGGCTGGTTTCTTAAAATTGTATATGTTTATTAAGGTAATTTATTAAAACCCATAATGATTTGTCTCCAAAATTAACAATAAAATGACTTCATGTTAAGCAATTGATTAAGTGACCTTTTGTAAGCTAATTTGGTGCCATTAGCCCTTTGTTTGAGAATGAAAGAATAATGAGGAGAAACAAGAATGAAAGAATAATTTTTTTTTTTTTTAAAGAATAGTGTTGAAGGAAAAGTGAATTTTATTTTTCTTCTCATCTGTTTGGATGAAATCCTTCTAAAGGACAAAAAGAAATTGGTCATATGATAAATAAAATTTACTTTAAACTTTGATCCTTTAAAATGTGATGATAGTCTTAAATGTGTGCTTTATTTATTTTCATCTAGTCCTCCGCATTTTGGAAAGAAAATGTGTTTTGGAAGATACTTTTATTTTCCTTCCATATTTTCCTCCCTTTTTTCCCTTTCACAAACAAGAATGAAGGAAATAACCTTATTTTCTTCTATTTTTATTTGCCTCACTCCCCCCCGACATTGGCCTAGTGTGTTTGATATCTGGCATTCCTGGTATCAGAATTGTTTATTTCCATCATATAAATATATAGTTTAATGAAATCTCTTTTATTTATTTTAACTAGAACCTTTTATTTTTGGTTTGCATCTGCTAGGTATAGAAGGCTTTTCTAGTGTCAATTGGAACTTTCAAGATTGTTGATCAAAAAAAAAAAATTGGAACTTTCAAGACTTATGCAAGTTTAACATGCCAAGAAAAAATTGAATGAAATTCTGTCATAAGCATTTTTAATCGTCTTCATTTGGTAGTTCTTTATAGCAAGCTAGTCATCATTATGAGACCAGTATTCAGATGAAATGTCATATGTAATTCCATGATCTAATAGATGAAATCTTAACGAAAATAAATCATGAGGATGATAATCTTTCTGGGCAAGGAACCTTTAAATGAATATAAAATTTGGAGGCAACATAGAATCTAAGCTGAACCATTTTCATAAACCAAATTGACTAAAATCGTTTGAAACCAGGTTCAGCCTGCCTTGTGTGTACCAAGTTGGTCCCATGCATCATACAACTGAGGCTATAACTAAATCATTTATTCCTACACATGAAATGTATCATTCACTCCATGTTATACTTCATAAAGCTGTAAAGCTCAAGTTCATCATTTTCAGTTAAATGTAAGATCCTTGGTTTTTCTATGTAAGGTGCCATCATGTTGATAAAACTCTCCTTTTGTCTATAGGGTAAAAAAGCCACAGCTTTTCCTGCAATGTGTCAGAAGCTGTCCGATCAGAGTGAAATTGAAAACAGGGTTATTGTGGATGGGAACCTCATCACTAGCAGAGGCCCTGGAACTTCAATGGAGTTTGCCTTGGCAATTGTGGAGAAGTTTTTTGGACGCCAGAAAGCACTAGAACTTGCAAAGATAATGCTTTTCACACACCCATAGAGTTTGTTTATGTGAGTGGCTGCTTGCTGATTTCCACTACTTGTGCTATAGAGATAATAATATAAAGAAATAAATAAAAAAAAAAGTAAAACTGAATTCGTATTCAATATGAATTCAGGTTGCGATTACTGTCATGTATAGCAAGTTTGTTCTGTAAATAAATTGAGTTTCAGGGGGCTGAGTACCAATTTTTTATTTTGTGGTCTCTGCATTTCAATTCCTTCAGTGGATGTTTTTGTTTGCTTAAATCGTACAGTTTCAGGTTCAGAAAAGGCATATATGTTGTCCATCAGTAAAATCTGAAGTACTCTTTATGTTCAACAAGGCATCATCATGTTGAACTCTCTTTAAGAAACTCTTTAAAGGCAAAGAGCTAAAGACCCATTTGTTACCCTGGTTGCTGCTGGTCCTTTTGCTGGCAACAGAATGCCAGCGGGAACAATCCGGCTTTCAAAGGAGACATAATCATTTATGTCTTGGTTTTTCTTATTCTCTTCTCAATGCCGTTTGTAATATAATGGTGTGTTTCCATTTTGCCTTCATTGATCTTTTTCTTTCGGAAAAGAAGTCAATTTGGCCCTTAAACTTTATGAGCTAGGCCATTTTTTTTTCCCTTTCTTTTTTTTTTTTTTTTGGGACCTTTTGGGGCTTGTTAATCACACAATTTTACATTTTTGAGCCACCTAAGTCTTGCACAGAAACGAAATGTCTTCCACCATCTGAAAGAACCTATATCTTATAATATATATATATATATATTATTATTAGAATTGCACAATTTTTTTAAAGAAAATATTATTATTGAAGGCCCTAGAGGTGAATAGGGCTAATTGAAATTAATTTGATGTTTAAGAAAGATAAGAAGATTAAGACAAGAGAAAAGAAAAAGATTAATACGAGAATTTAAGAAGTTTGGTTTTCTTAATGAACTTACATCTCTACCTAGTTTATCTTCAAGTTAGAATTTTGTAAACTCACACCTAATTTATTGTACTAGATTGATTTACAACCTAACTTATCCTTAAGTTAGAATTTTGTAAACCCACGCCCAATCTAGTGCACTACATTGATTTACAATTTTTTTTTTTTTTTTGAGGTTCAACTCAAACTTTTATAACTCGAGTTTTTTTTAGACTTAGCTCTAATCACACTTAAACCAAATCCTTGGGGAGAATCTTCACTTCCCTTCTTCCTACCAAAAAAAGAGTAGAAGACAATAATTCCTAACTCTAAATACACAATCCAAACACTCAAAGTGTTTAACAAATCGCACTTAATTGAATACAAAAAAAAAAAAAATAAGATAATGGATGCTTGAGAATTGAATAAATTTCTAAGAAATTAATGATTCACCGAACTTTCTAACCTTCTTAGTAGCTCTCCAGCACTTCTTTTTATAGTAGGATAGTGAAAAATGGCTATCAGAGTGGCTAAATCTCGTCCCCAAGTTTCTCCTTCTTCATTAATGTATTTGCAGGAAAATGCATGCTCATAATTATGAGGAAGCATGTCACGATCATGAGGAATGAAAAAACTAGTCATTGCCTCTGATTGTTAACCGTTGGAGGCTTGACATGTCACTTGTATACATGATCACGATCGTGACTAGTATGCTGAAGATCATGCCAATGATCATGAGCTCTATCATGAGAAGCACTGAAAGTTAGTCTTCTTTTGGATGCTGATGATCACGAACGAGGCATACATGATTACGATCGTGGAATCGGTAGTGTGGAGTTCTAAGACTTTGATGCTTGTGAGAGCTTGAATGATCACAAGTAGGCTTGGCAGGATCACGATTGTGGGACCGATTGTGAGGAACACTGTGATGTTCTGAAAGTAAGGGCTCCTTGGCCTATAGTCATAAGACACTTGATTATGATCGTGGTGTGCATGATCACAATCATGGAATCCATCGTGGGGAGTGCTGAAAACTTGAAAATTTTGTGTTTTTTACTTCCAAATGGTCATCAACAAATGCCTATCTTTCGTACATGCTTAGGCACAAAAATTAGTGAATCAAAATTGATTTATTAATGTCAAAACATAGGTAATTACAAATTAATAATGCAAATGATCAACATTCTCCCCCTTTTTGACTTTGACAAACCAATTTGAGTGATTGATAAAACATTAGATGCAAGTGTGTGAATTCATTTTATTTAGCACTCCCCCTTAATTTGTGCATGGAATTTTTGAACTCCTCCTCAATATGTGCATTAAGTTTATAATTTAATCATAAATTATTGGTATCATTAACCTTCATAATTACAGCTATCATTTATATCTCCCCTTTTTGGCAAAGAGCAAAACATAATCAAACTAAAAAACTAAAACCAACAATGAAAATAGAAACATGTGGTCCAAGAGATGCTAATACAATGAGATAAAAAAAAGAAAAAAAGAACGTTAAGTTATAACAAAAATAACAAGAATGTCTTCAAGCTCATGCATCATCTCCTCTATTATAGCCTTTATCTTTATGAGGCATGTGACAAACTCCAAAACCATATGGTTGCAATTAACACTCAAGACCTTGGTATTGTTATAGATAATGCACATCATATTCGAGGTGATCAAAGCGAGTAGCCACTTGACCAAACCAGGTATTAGAGTTAGTCTCTAAGAGACTCATCCTATTAAATGAATCACCAACTTATGTCGGTTCACTTTCCATTCCTTGAGTACTTGATTCACATTGTCCTTTTTCTCTTTTCCTTCTTCTTATGGAAGTTTTTTCCTCTCCTTGTGGTTCATTACCCATTTCTTGTTCAATTGCATCCAACCCCATGGTGCTAGCCCTCTCAATTTTTTCAAGCTTCTCTTTAGGTTGCTCATTATATACATCCTCATCTTTTAAGTACCACAGACCATTGACTAACTTGAATTGCTTGAAATTTTTTATGAATGTGGTATATCAGTGGGAGAGAGGAATAGAGGGAAGGTTATTCACGGGAACGCCAAAAAATGATGCAATTTCAGTAACTATCCCCCAATGCTAATGCTACATGAAATAATATCACTAATAAGCCAAAGTTGCCACTAAAGCATCCTACCAATTTTAAATTTTTTCACCATTGACTAAAGCATCTAGAAGGTAGAGATCATTAAGGGTTAAGGCTTCATGGCTAAGTCCTCTAGCATTGATGGTGCAGGATAGAAAATATTATAAGTACAATAAGGACTTGGATTTTATTGAGGAGACTTCGGTTACTCCCACAACATAATTACCGGAGGTTGTTTTGCTTTGCATGAACCGAAAATTGTGAGGCATCCAAGTGGTTGGAGTTTGGATTGCTCCCCATTGTGGAAAGCTAAACGAGGTATCAAAATCTTAAGTAGTCATGAATTGATTTTTTCCCCCAAGTTTGAAACTCATGCTATACAAGGGGTTTTTATCATTAATTTTGGAGTAGCAAAAGGGTGAAAGAGATAAGAAATTCAATGACAAAAGAGGGGTAAAGCAGATAGGCTTCAAATGCAAATCATAAAGATTAAGTTTTTCTAGTAGGGATTTTACCTCATCATGTGTGCTCTTTACCATGTAACGAGTAGGAATACTTTATTGATCACTAAATTTGGCAGTTTTTTCCTGATTTTGGCAGCGGTGTAATGAACAGCTAGAGTCCTTCTAATTTGCTCCTTGGTTATTCTTGTGGAGGAGGAAGTGGTGGATGTGTCTTTTTCTAGAGCCATGAGGATGAAAAAGATGCATAAGAAAGTGTAGTGTAGAGAAGTGAAAAGTGAAGATTCATCCACTCGATCTGATATTGACAAATGGACAACTTCTTGTAGGTTCAATCCTCAAAAGATGCCAGTATTTGTTGGTTCTTGCTGACTATCCAGATTGATGTGTGATTCTTATTATGCCTGGCGTATCAGGCTTACACAAGATAAACAGGGATCACACGAGTCTAAGTGTGGTCAGTCTATGAGAACTGACGTAATAACAACAGTTGGTGACATAAACTAAAGGCGTCATGTCACAGCATTAAGACAGGGTAATCATGCAAGAGCTAGGTAGGATCTTAGGGGAGATTTCTACTGGTTTATTTATATAGGATGAATCGAGCTTACGACTAAGGGTTCCTTTAGCGAGAATGCCCCCTTATGACTAGGGTTACGGACTTCAGTCAATGAGTCTAGCATTCTTTTACCTACTTGAGAAAAAAATGCACCCCATTTTGGACTTGGGAGCTGGGTTGCATCACTTAAAATCCTACAGCTCTCTTGATCGAGTAAAGGCTAAAGGTGATAATACCGATCTCATCGCCTTGAGACTCGGAAGGAATCATGGTGGTAATGTCATTCAGTATCATCGAAGGATTGGGACCAAGGGTGCATGTGGTGAGTGTTGTGAAATGCAGTTATGCTGTTGTGAAAGTGAATAAATAAGTTATGCGTAATAAGAAACAATCTTTCATTCATACTCCTCGAACCAGAGATTATCCCCAGTGGACCAAAAACATGTACGTACTCTCGTGTTATCCGAGGGTTGGTTATCGGGACAGGATCAGTGTGTTATCGGGATAGGATCAGTGTGTTATCGGGACAGGATCAATGTGATATCGAGGCACACAGGCTAATGGCGACATCTACCGGATGTTATTGATGTGGGAGGATCTGCCTGAATAGGCCTTATAGATTGGAGTCACCACATGACTTTAATCGGGAGAAAGTGAATTAAGAAGTCACTTTTCTAACCAGAGATTTCAGGTTCGAGGGGTAGGAGTTACTTATCCTGTTTCTTATCATGCATTGCTTAATTACCCATTACTTCACCTTAGTTTCAGTTTTATGATGCGATTACCACGCTTAATAATTAGGCAATTTAAATTAAGAATTGAAACGCGGGATAATTGGATTTGGTAAGCATAGATCACAAAGTGAGCAGATAAATAAACATTCACTAATCACATTAATTAAGTAAGTAATAATGCGAACAGGTAAGCACGTAGCAAGTATGTTAGTATAGATGTGCCCTAGTGTCATTTCTTGTAATATAAATGACATTATACTTTTATCCCTATGGTAATAAAATATTCATTCAAATAAAGTGTTTGTTTATTTGAGTATTTACCCTTTAGCATTATGTTAAAAGAATTTATTACCAAGAGTTGATAATATGAGTGACAAATTCTTTTAGTATATATACTATAAAATGTTCGTAGTTGTAGGATTAATATATGGGTAGTATTAATCCATAGACTATCACCTATGTCTATTTTCCTTGATCGATATTTGATATCGATAATGGGAGGTAGTGAGTATCATGCTACTTGATATGAGATATCAGAATAGACATGTGGATACTCATGTGATGGGTGGATCGAACTGTGACGTAAGATCAGTGATTGCATGGAAATTCACTTTTGTCAACAATCACTGTCTTGAACATAATGGTGCATATGGTCCTTTGACTTGAGGTGACACGGTCATCCACATATGGTTGGTTAGAGTTTGTTACCGCTTACATACCTGTGTAGCCATGTATGGGTATATGGCGTGTGGTGGCTCTAGTCAATTATATATAGGGATGAGTGATCGACCAAGATAGAATTCATTACGTGGAGTGAACCGGGATAAGATCCTGTGCTTTCTAAGTTATTCTCGATGAATAAGTACCTGGCCAGGTCAAACTTGACTTACCCGAAAAGAGTTTCGGTGCTAGAAAGTGTTTCTAGTAGAAGTCATGTTTTATCGAGAATTGAACTGAAGATGAGGTCATATGACTGAGGCAATTAGAGTTTTATTGACCATGACTCTAGCTGATGTTGGGATCTTTTAATGAAGGGACATTGAGTGCACGGTAATTATGTTCTATGGTTCTTGTGAATCTACGGATAACATTCATTTCCAATTGGGTAGTCGTGATATCTATGCTAAGGGTCACTCATGACTTATGAAAACTAAATGTGATTAATTAGGATTTTCACATTTAGCTTGGAAAGAGTTTCCAATAAGATTAAGAGTTAATATTATTTATTTCCATTGCCATTTAGACTTGAAACTAGTAAGTCACACACATAAGAGTAGCACCGACAATAATAATAATTAATTTGATTATTAATTAAAATGTTTAATTAATTAATTAAATTAATTGAATTGGATTTTCGTTTGTGCGAGGATCTAGCATATCCCAAAATCTAATTCAAAGGTTATGACTATTAGATATTAATTTGGACTTAATTGAATATGTGATATTAAGTTTAAGGACCAAATTAATATTTGACACCTTTACTACTTTGGATATAGACCATGAGATGGGCTATATCCATGTAGCTTAATGGATGATGGATGGGCTTGGACAAACAAGTGTATTAGTAAGAAGGGCCTTATTTAAGTGTTAAATAAAGCTCATAAATCTAATTAGTGGATGTTGTAGAGATGGGTGTAGATGGCGGGGTTTAGCATGAGTCCAAGTATATTGCAACCGCGACACTGTTTGAGCTCAGGGCTCGAGGGAACACACTACTACATCACAAAGATATAGAATAAATAAATGAGGAGTCGCCACCTAGGGTAATAACTGGGATAATTCGATGGTGGTGATAACTCGATTCTCTAAAAGAAAATTAGCACCACAACCAGGAAGATTCTGGATACGGAATACCAACTTCTTTCAGTCTCATGTTCATTTAGAACTACCTTATTAATTACTATTTTATTCTCTATTTACATGCAATTTCATATAAACCCTTATTTTAGCAATCAACTCCAGACAAACTAGTCATGAAAAAGCATATAAACAATGCATTCATTTAAGCTTATAATCCCTAAGGTTAGTCTAATCTACATTGATTTTAATTAGATGGGCTAAATCTATATGTATTATTTTACAAGTGAACCTAAAAGCTAATGAGCCTAATTCCTATTTAATTTTAATTAAATGAACCTAAGTCTATTTATTTTAATTCTAAAGGTGGGCCTAAGTCTACAAATTATGAAGTATTTAAATTAGTGGGCCTAATTTTACATCTTTTAATTCTTAAATGATCCTAATTCTACAATTATGGAAAATGCTTTAAATTAAAGGGCTATGTCTAATTAATTAAATTAAACTAAGGTAGGTCTATGTCTAAATTGACTAAGTGAGCCTAAATTGTTTCTAACCTAAAATCTAATAAATTATGGACCTAAAATCAATTTTAATTAATTAAACCTAATCCTCATTAAATTATTAAACCTATTAAAAGGAAAGGTGAATCTAGTTAATTAACCTGAAAACCTAAAAAATTATGAGCTTAAAGAAAACACAACAAAACATAATAATAATCATAAAAATTAACAAACTAAACAAGCAAATAATAAAAACATGTAAAATATAAAAAAAAAATTAACCCAAATAAAGCAAATTAAATAAAATATAAAATAGAATTAAACAATTAAAGCATAAAATAATTAAAACATGCATTCAAATAATAACCAACCCTAATTTAATTCCATGCAACCTAAATTTACTACAACCTCCATTAATACTAATTAGAGCTTTACCAAATAAACCTAATTACTAATCAAATTAAAAACACACAAATAAACAAAATGAAAAAGGGAGAAAGACATTAAGGATTACAACCCTTGGAGAAAGCCTATTCTAATAAATACATCCAAAAGAGAAAATAAAAGGGAAATCGTTAAGGATTACATTGCCTTGTGAATTCCTTATTCTATTAATTACATCAAAGATGGAAAATAAGAGAAAATTCCTATTCTAATAAACCTACAAAACAAATATTAGCTTCGCCGCACATGCAAGCACACATCACATTTAGGGCAATTTCATATATTTCATTCATTCATAATTGAAATAATAAAAAAGTAATTAAACAAATAAGCAAACAAGGATGCTAGTGAGAATGCATGATGCAAGATTTTAAAAATTAGGTATCTTGCTGGAAGGTTATCATTTTTATTATAAAAGTAAGGTTTTATGATAAGAAAATATAACAATAATCAATTTATCAAGGAAGATAATAAAAAGCAACACAAATAATAAAAGTGCATAAGAATGATAAAAGTGCTATTTTCACCATAAAAATATCAACTTTACGATAAAAATAGTAAATTTAACAAGAGAAAAAAATGAAAAAGTCAACAATAATAAAAAATAATAAAAGTGCAAATAAAACGATAAAAATGATAAAAATGCTATTTTCGCCATAAAAAATTAATTTTATAATAAAAATAGTAAATTTACCATAAAAGGCAATAAAAATAATAAAAGTAACAAAAATGCAAATAAAATGATGAAAATGATAAAAATGCTATTTTTATCATAAAAATGTTAACTTTATGATAAAAATAGCAAATTTGCCAAAAAAAAAAAAGCAACAAAAGTAATAAAAATAATAAAAAAGCAGATAAAGTAATAAAAATAATAAAAATGTGAATTTTATGATAAAAATAACAAATTTGCCAAAAGAGGCAACAAAAATAATAAAAATATCATTTTTACTATAAAAATGCCAACTTTATGATAAAAATAACAAATTTGCCAAAAAAGGCAACAAAAGTAATAAAAATAACAAAAATGTAAATAAAATAATAAAAATGATAAAAATGTCATTTTTAACATAAAAATGCCAACTTTATGATAAAAATAACAAATTTTCCAAAAAAGGCAACATAAATAATACAAGTAATAAAAATAACAAAAATGTAAATAAAATAATAAAAATAATAAAAATGTCATTTTTACCATAAAAATGTCAACTTTATATAGAAATAACAAATTTATCAAAAAAAAAGGCAACAAAATAATAAAAATATCTTTTTTACCATAAAAATGTCAACTTTATGATAAAAATAACAAATTTATCAAAAAAGCAATAAAAATAATAAAAATGCAAATATGATAATAAAAATGATAAAAATGCTATTTTTACCATAAAAATGTGAACTTTATGATAAAAATAACAACTTTGCCAAAAAAACAGCAAAAATAATAAAGATGCAAAAATAATAATAAAAATGTCAACTTTATCACCAAAATACCCTTTTTTATATAAGGAGAAAAATGATGAAAATGAAAAAATGAATGCAAACACTCCTGGAATCATTCGAACTACCCACTCCTATATATCTTATTCCAAACTTCAAAATCACCACAAAAAATCACAACTCAAGTACAAGATAATAAACAATAAAAATAAAATGCAAAAATGATGAAAAATGCAAGAAAGGAGTAGAAGGAGGAGAAGAATGCTATAAATGAAAAAAATTTTAATAAAAAGATTAGGAGATCCTCAGAAGGACCGGGTGATTACTCTTGTAGCGTGCTTTGACTAAGATGTGGTTGGATTTGGATTTTGGATCTAAACCCTAAAAAAAAAAAAAAGATTTTTGGTTGAAAGTGTATGGCAAAATGGGTCTCCGCTTATAGAAGACAGACTTTTTTGAAGAGAGAGAAACTCCCCAAAATCGTCCTAATCAGTAGTGTTTTCTCTCCCTAGGAGAGTTTTTTGAAAAAATGCAAAAAATCCCCTAAAAAAGGAAAAATCGTATTTTTATGGTTTCTAGGTCGGCGACCCACGGGTGTGGGTCGGCGGCCCACGTAGATCCAACCGTGGGTCTTTTTATATTTTAACTTTATTTAACAAATTTATAATGTAGTATTAGAGTACTCACGTGTGTGTATAATAATAATAATAAAAAAAGTTATTAAAATTAGGAATAAAGAGGAGTAAAAATAAATTTCAATATTAAAATTAATTTTTTATGTTTGAACTTTATTTAACTAATTTAAAATAAAATATTCAAATACATTTGTTCATATAATAATAATAATAATAATAATAATTTTTATTTTTAATTATAATTAATTTAGAAAAATTGATAATTGAATAACATAATTTTTCTTGAGAATTATACTATTAATAAAAAAATAAGGATAATTATATTATTGATTTGAAAATTTTAAAATATTTTGATAGAAAAATTATTTCAGGGACAATTTTGTAATTGCTTTAGATGTCAGATTTTTTTTGAAGGGGCCAAATGACCCAATTCAGCAACATTAAGTTTGTCTTTAAACCAAAAAAAAAAAAAGTTTGAGGGCCTATTTGAACTCTAGACCAAACCATGAAGGGTTATGTACTTTTTCCCTATTTTTAAATTATACATCCAAATTAGGATCCAACTCTTAGAGATCCATTGTAGAGCCTCTCAGACTTATAAGATAAGCATATACAAGAGCTCCGAATATGTTGTCCAAAAATCAACAAGATGGTACATCTCATGCACAACAACTAATGTAGGGACAAGGTAAGTTCAACACCCTCGGCTGTCAGAAAGTAGTACGCTTGATGGAATATTTATAGAACATTGTCATGTGGCGATTGGCAGTTTCTCTAAAAATTATATAATAGAGTTATGAGTATATTTTTTTAAGAAAATACAAAGTGAATAGACATAAAACAACAAGAATATAGATATAGCAAGCAAGAGGTAAGCTTAACTTTAATACAAAGGTAACATGAGCAAGATTAAGAGCTTTAATTTATTTATTCTCAAGCTAAGAATTATTCACATTTTTAGTATTAGTAACTTTCTATTAGTCAACAACAATAAATATTGATACTCATGTGCTCATACCATAGTTTATTAATATACTCCCTTCGTAAAATTTTCTATAATCTTCACATTTATGTTGAAAATATGTATAAATATTATATCATATTCTCTTTGGTGACACAATTAGTCAAGACTTTCATATTAATAAGTAAGTAAACCATATTTACCATCATAATCCAACCAAAATATTCATAATGTTAACCAATATGTTAAGTTTTATTAATATTTGAAGCAAGCCTTACTTCGTATTACAATCCACCAAAGGGGTCTTTCTTTCAACGTAAGAGTATATCATTCTCAATGTTTAGAGAAAATTATATTTAATATTTTAAGCAAATCATTTTCAACTTTTTGGAGCATATTACAATATGAACAACCATACATCAATGTATTTAGCTAGTATTCACACCACACCGAAAGTCCAAAAAAGTCAATATGCATATGACTACTCCCGAAGAGCACCACTTGGATTTGCCTAAAGGCATTATAAGCATTGTCCCAAAAAGAGTTTAATAAATACCATGGTCATTTAACACATCTCATCACTTATATAGAGGTACTCTATTGTGTTGACTAGAGCAAAGATCACAATTTATAATTTTTATCGAATGTCATACCCTAAATATGGTCTTATATCTCATTATATATAGTAAAATGTTGTGTTTTAGATACAATCTTATAGTTTACTAATCCTACCATACCCTAGATCTAGACTTACTATCTCTTATTAACATATATGATTATGCTTAAGATCTCCACAATTTAATAACTTACATTTACATCATTTATTATTATCATTATTTATCCACTTAAATATTTCTCATACTAATTTTCTTATATTAACATGTTTATCACTTTTAAGTTAATTTCTCAATCATCTTTATTCATTAATACTTTAACCATCATTTAAAGTCTTCATGGATAAAGATTTCCTAAATGAAACATTAATCACATAAGTTTAAGCTTACTTAGAATCTCATATTAGATTGATATCATTTATACTTCATATGTTTTACAATATTCAAGATGTTTTTTTATGATTTTTCAAAGTTCTTAAAGGTTAAAATTAGGTTAGAACTCATTTCGGACACTTAGAAACTTAAAACAAGCTTAAATAAATAAGGAAAATGAGTTTTAGGATTGTACAATTGTGCATAAAAGTTCCACAGCCGTGCCCGATTCCAATTTTAGTGACACAATTGTGCAAAAGGGTGACACATTCGTGCATGATTACAATTTTGGTGTGCATGGGTGTATTAAAAGATTACATTGTCGTGTCTGACTTAAAATAGAGAAAAAAAAAACTTTATTCCAAAGATAAAATTAGACTTTTTCTCTATTGTATATGCATGAACAATGTTACATATAATTTCTACAAACCTTAGAGCACTTCCATACCTTTAAACATCATTAGTTATATTTCTTTTGTTATATTATTGCAATCACAAATCCATAGCTTTTGGTTTACCATTAACATATTATTTCCTTTATTCTTATATATTCATTTCATACGAGACCATATTTATTTCCAACATCATCTTACTAATAAGATGAGTTCACCTTTCAAATGTTTTTATCATTTTATCATTAAGGCACTTATAAACTGAAATTTCAAAATTGATATCTTAAACTTCAACTCGACTATGGAATTCAGAATGAATTGAGCTCAACAAGAGAAATCAAAATCAAAAGGTTCAGCAACAAGATTTCTAGAATATTGGCACCAAGAAAACATATTTAGAAGGTTACTCAAAACTCAAACAAAAGCGACCAAAGAAATATAGCCATCAAAGGTCTAAAAAGAGTAAGTTAAGGACTCTAAGAAGGTTAATCCACTCACAATTTTCTTCAGCCTTTTTCTTTCCTATAGCAGCTTCCATTGGCCTTCTATGTAGCTCTTCAAGTGCTCTTAATTATCAAATGATAATTTCCTATCAAACTAATCTCAGGCATGCTTAGATACCATGTATGCATATGTAAAATTGTATTTTGACCCAACTCACTCTCAACGAGTTTTCCTACCCTTCTAGGGCTCAATATAGCCTCTAAAACAACATGCATGCACCCTAACATGTATGTTAATATATATCTCAAGAGGTTACCTATAAAGTTTGATTACAAATATAGCTTCTTTGGTCTTCCTTAAGCTTCTTAAATCATTAAGGACTCTAAAAAAGGCTGCTTTTGTTTTCTTCTTAAATCAACTTCTAGATTACTTTGTACAACCTTTGTAAAGCTCAATAATCTTCATCTAATGCTTCCAAAATTGTAATAAAGCCCTTCTTTAAACATGCAAGATTGAGCATTCTTTAATCTTCTTGGTTTGTTACACTTAAAGTCAAAGGAATAAGAATTCTCTCTAGATTTCCTTTATTTCTTCTCCTCTCTCTCTCAAGTGTGTGTATAAATAGGTGTGTGCATAAATGTGTTTTAGTGGAAAATTCCAACTCAAACAAAAGAGTCTCAAGGAGAGGAGATGATCTCCTTACATAGGTTATCTTACCCAAATGATTAATCTAATTAACTTGGATTAAACTAATTAATCCTAGCACTTGTCTATCCTCTCTTTTAATCCATGGTTTTGAGACTTAATTGTAATTTTTGAAAGTTGTAGGACTTATCATGTTATTATCCCTTGTTAAAAAGTCTTTCTCTGTACATATAGGATCAAAACATGTCTGCTTAAACGAAAATGATAACAGCATTTTCCTATATAAAGATGAAGCTTAGCTGCTTCAATTTCTCTGTCTGGGGTATACCTTCACTCTGTGCTAGAATCTTCTACAGACCTTATTTTTCTTCAGTATCATCATCCCCATGTTCCCTGAAAATCAGAAGCCCACTATTTTTAAGGCCACCCGCCTTCTCAACCTCTTTATCAGACCTCAACAAATGGCATGACTGGGCCAAAAATATTGCTTCCTCAGTTGGGTCCTCCTTTGTTCACTTAGACAATGGCCCGGACTCCAGTGTCCTCCGTAGAGAACTCAAGTGGCTTATAGAAGACTCATTTGAGGATCATTCACTGATACCTCAACTGGGTATTGAAAATAATTCCATGAACGTAAGGCTAAGGGCGTCCTTGGATGAGTTGTATACTCTTTGGAGGCAAAGGATTGAAGAGAGAAGACCTTTTCAGTACATAGTCGGATGTGAGCATTGGCGGGATTTGGTGCTAAGTGTTCAAGAAGGGGTTCTGATTCCAAGGCCTGAAACGGAAATGATTGTCGATTTGGTGAAACATGTGGTGTTGAATAATGAAAAGTTGAGAGAAGGTATGTGGGCAGATTTAGGAACTGGTAGTGGTGCTATTGCCATTGGCATTGGGAAGATTCTTGGGGCTGAAGGACGAGTAATTGCCACCGACTTAAGCCCGGTGGCAATTGCTGTGGCCACTTATAATGTCCAGAGATATGACTTACAGGTTAGTTTGTGTTATAATTGAAATTTTTTATTCGTTTTGTCAAAACAAAGATGTCGATTAGTTTGTCCCTGAAGTTTAATTTTCTGAATTTTTTTGAATGTACTGTTGTCTTTTTTGAGAACTTAGAGTTACGGCTGAAATATTCATCTGGTAGATTTTCAACCTAGCTCATTGGTGAATGTGTCTATCTGCAGACAACACAAAATTGTTTGAATTTCTCTGTTCAAGTGGAAAAAGAGAGAAGAAGAAAATGTTGGTCCGAAATAGAAAATTTTCAACCTTGTAATGGAAACTTTGATTGGTGAGCAATATCAATATCGTAATTAGGGCAAGTAAAACTGTTCTCTAGCAGCCATCTCAGCTTAGATCTGCTGATCGGGGCATATGAGGATTTGGGTAAAGAATATGAGTTTTGGCTTTAGCGCTCTCTTTCCTCCTAAAAGTTGTCATGCAGTATGAGATGGAATACTAAGTAGATTTTCCATCAATCTGGTTGGAGATGAACTTCAGATCCCTTACGTTATTTGTGCTAATCAGATTTAGATCATTCGATTGAAGATTAGCTCATGTAGTGCAATTTTATATAATGTTTTCATTTTCTTTCCTTGCAGGTGCAATATATAATTTTTTTTAAGTTGAACAACTTTTAAAACTTGTCCAAAAAAATGAAGAACAAAGAGTTACAATGAATCGTATGAAAACTAAAGTAACAAAAGAATTATCCTAACTTGTCCAAATTGGATCGCTACGAAAAAATATAGGAAGAGGTTGCTTATAGGAAATATGTTGAGGTCTCATGAAAACATTTAGGGTGTGTTTACTTATAGAGAATTATCTTCTGTTTTCATTTTTCAATTTTCAAAGAAAATAAAAACTTTTCATTTTCATAGAATATTTGTAAAACATGTTTACTTGTTAGAAATTGAAAACTATTTTCCATTTTTTGAAAATAGAAAATGTGTTTACTTGTAGAAAGATAATCTAGAGTTTAAAAAGTAGAGAAATAATCTAGGACTTGAAAAGTCGAGTTGGTTTTGTCTTCTAATACTAGAATAAAGTAATAAATAATAAATAAAAAAATTGGAAAAAACGCTGTAATGAAAACAGAGTGTTTTCAATTTATATTTTTAATGAGAGAAATTTTTGAAAACAAAAAAAACTTAGTTTTACACTTTTCTCTTAAAATTATGAAAATGATGAAAACAGTTTTCAAGTGAGATTTTTGTGAAAATACCCAAAGTAAACACAAAGTTCTATTTTCTGTTTTCATTTTGAAAATTTTTTTAGAAAACTAGAGTAGTTTTCTCTAAGTAAGCACAACCTTAGTATCTTTTTGTTTCAAAACATAGGAAGGGGCTGAATGAAACACTTGTAGCGGACTTCCCTGAGAAATTCTAGCATCTATTTGGTAAATTATATATATGGTCGCTAAACCTTATGCTTGATTATAATTTGGTTACAAAATTTTAATTTGTATCTTTTTTGTTACGAACTCTTTTTTTTATATTTAGGTTTCGCATGCAGTCACTCTATTACCATTTTAATCCAAAATTTGCAAATAACATACACATGAGTCCATATGTCATCCCTAAATTATAGTTATAAGTTATTTAATATATTATAATTTACAAATATTTTATTATTAATGTATAATTTTTTATAAGTAAAAAATTAAAATAATATTTTAATAAAAATAAAAAATTATATTTATAAATTATTTAAATATAATTTAATGTATATAAATATTTTATTAATTTATATTTTATCATACAAAAATTAAAAAATGAAGATAAATATTAACATCACTTTGTTCTCTAATCGAATAATATTTCTACATTATTTCAAATATAAGGTATCCATCCCTTAAGATACTTTTTAATTTTTTTCGTTAATTTGTATATGAATATAGAAAATATGAACTTATTTGTATGCTATTTTCAAATTTTAGACTACAATAGTAATGCTGAATTTTTTATGGACCAAAAAAATTATAAAGACTATTCGTGAAACCTAATTAGAAATTTGGTAACTAAAAACATAAAAACTAAAGTTTCGTAACCAAATTGTAATCAAGCACAAAGTTTAATAACCATCTGTATAATACAATTTACCCTGCATATATTATCTGCAAAACTGTAAAAATTACAAAGATATATTTTACTGAAATTTTCATGCAAATGGATATTTTCATCATTTGAAAGCAAACAACATAGCGAACTAGAGTTGAAGCTTCCCTGTAATCTCCAAATGAGAGGGAGATTCTAATCTCTGGTAACATCTATTATGAGGTTAAAGATGAATTCTAAAATTGAAATATCTGATAGTCTTGTTGTATCTAGCAACGTTTTTGAGTCCTTTTTCTTTCTGTGCTAGTGTAAGTTTTACAATGAAATTAAAATAGTGCAAGTGTAGTTGATTATCTTCTATGTAATAATTGAAGGTTTGTTTTCTGAATTTGATTCCCATTAAATCAACAGTTCTTCCATGGATAATCTATGTTTTTTTAGTGTTCACAATATTTTTTTTTTTATTCCTCAACTTATAAATCAAAATTAAGTGGCTAATCTACTGCTGTTTTGTGACAATTTCATGGAAATACGTAAATTATATGATCCGCAATAAATAATATAATGAATGTCTACCATGAGAAGATAAGTGAGTGTTTTAACAAGGGATTCTGTACAAAATTAGATTATGGCATCTTTGTAATGAAATTCTGTTGTTAGATAATGAATGTTATATTGTTCGTAGATAAAACATCATAGTTACATTATTTTCCTTTCTTACTATTCATCCTACTCCATCTTATTATGCCAGTTGCTAGAGTTTATTATCTGTTTGCCATAGTTTTGCTATGCTACTTTTTTTCATTTTTTTTTTTATTCAGGATATGGTTGAGGTGAGGCAAGGATCTTGGTTTGATCCACTAACAGATGTTGAAGGAAAACTTGCTGGGGTTGTGAGTAACCCCCCATACATACCAAGTGATGATATCTCTGGTTTACAAGCTGAGGTTGGTCAACATGAACCAAGAATCGCATTAGATGGTGGTATTAGTGGCATGGATGATCTTCTTCATCTTAGCAATGGAGCTGCTTCATTGCTGAAACCTGGGGGTTATTTTGCTTTTGAGGTATCCTATCTGGGTTCTTAATGGAACTATAGTTTCTCATTAATCAAAGTTTCATTTGATTTATATTCATTTATATACTTCCCTGGTAATCTTTTTATGCATTCAATTTATACAATCTGTATATGACTTTCTATTTAGGAGATTGATAAACGTCTTTAACTGATATACTGAGATGCAAATGATTATGTAATCCATGCATCTTCAAAGTCTGAAAAAACAAAAAGAAAAAAGAAAAGGGAGAAAATCTCTTCTAAAGTTCACTGTATCACACCATCGTCATGCTCACTGTATCATCATCATCATTATAATCAAAGGTGTTTTATGTTGATGTTTTTGGTAAGTGTTTGTGTTCTAGGATGGCTTGAAGTTGATTGTTTCAATTCGTTGTCTGATTTTCCATGTTCTTTTTACAGACAAATGGTGAGAAGCAATGCAAGTGTCTTGTAGATCACATGGAAAAATATAATCCCAGCTGCTTTTTTGATGTGAACATAGTATCCGACTTTGCTGGTATACCCCGCTTTGTGACAGGATTTCATCAATGAGAAAAGCTATGAATAAGTACTTCTCTGCATTGGCTATTGGAAATAGGAGAAGATCTTTAATGGTACTCAGTTTATTCAGCTTTTTATCTTTTAAGTTCTAAGAGTAATACTTGTTTAGGCCCTAGAAGATTTTTTCCTTTTCAAATTGCTGGAAATTTTTTATAGATTATGTGCCAATTACTTAAGGGACTTATTCTCTTGATTCAAGAAATTTTTTAAGATATTTATTAATTGGTTTTATGCCATTAAAATTGATTCTTGATTGCTATGATACTTTTTCACGGTTAATTTTTTTTCCACTAAATTTTGGTTTATTCAGTCTGGGACTGTGGTACCTGTTACTTATAACAGAGATCCCATACTTAGCAATTAGAAAACTTTGGAATACATAATCTCTGAATCTTCTAGTTGTAGCAAGAAAAACCACGCATCATTCTACTGTGATGCAAATGGGTAGTTCTTTCTACAGTTAGCATTCACCATCAACTCTGAATTGTTAGCCAAATGCACTAGGGAGAAAGTCGTGCACCAACTAGTTTAGTGTAATCTTTATCTGAACTACAACAATACAGCTGAGTATCAATTGAAAATTTTTGCTGACCACTATGCGTGCATAGAAGTACCTCAATCTGGTCAATTTGAAATGCAAAATTCTGTCTAGTCTCCTACAAAAATTTCTCTTCCATGCTTTTTTTCATGCAGAGTTTTGCTTTATGTCAGCTCTTATTGTGCAATTCAGGGAACCTAGAAGGTCAATAAAAAATATGGTGCATTCCAATGGCTACAAGGAAGGAGAAAAAACAGGCAGCTGATTTTGTAAGAAGGCCAAGGCAGCTGATTTTGCTCAGCTGACATATGAGATTCGTATTGTTATTTAGCTTATTTAGATCTGTTTTCCTAAGGTTAATATTTTTGTAGTTATATATATTTTTTTTTGTCAATTAAGGAACTTTATTTAGAATAGATTGTTGAGCTTTGTTTTCCCTTTTTATTTAGGACTTCAATCATTTCAGTGATTCCTTGTCTATGGTTAGAAGTTAGGATATGAAAGTATGTAATGTTCTCCATTGTATTGAAAGCAATCCATCAGCTATTAAAAAAACAGATTTATAAAAAATTTACAAAGAAAAGCTAACATACAGAAACACACTAAACAGTAAACAGAGAATTTGCTGGCAATTTCAGCAATTTCTCTTTGATAAAACTCACTCTATATCAATTTCTACTTGTTCCCAAAAACCAAATATCATGATAACAGTTTGAAAATACCATGAGTCAATTGCTTCGGTCATATATTGAATTGAAGGTCATGGTAGCATGTGAGGTGGACACTGTTGATGAAGATAAATTTTCCGCTTTGCTTGAACTAGCAAATCCTGAAGTTAAGGTCTTCATGCTAGACTTACCTTTCTTGCCTTTGGCACCTCTAATACCCACCAACTCAGAAAGTAATCCAGGTTTCGATATCTTCTCTTTATTCACGTCTATCTCACCTGATAGCATCTTTACAACCGCAGACATACTTGGCCGAAGCTTTGGCATGACTTGGGTGCATACAAGACCAATCTTCATATATCTGCGAGCCTCTTCAGCATCATAGTCCTCATTTAATGATGCGTCTACTAAACTCTCCAGTTCCCCGTTCTCATAAATTTCCCATACCTGCACTTTTTAGTAATTTCTTGATGAGATTTCCTACACATCTACTGAACCAAACAGAAACAAAGATATGGCTTAGAGACCATCAAAGCAAGCAATTGACTGAAGTAAGACAAAATGCAGCAATTTAATGTCACATGCTGCTGGAAAAATAGCATTTCAGAGCAATAACCTACTGCATCAGGAATTAGTTACCTTTACTTTTTGGTGCCCTCAGTGCTCCATTCTGCTAAATGGACACCCAATGCAAGTTTTCTTTTGAAGGATTTGGATCACACTAGTTGGTCACTCCATCATGTAAAGAGTATGATCAATTCAAGGAATTGTGCAACAGATTAAATTGTACATACGAGATAAACGAATATGTGGTGTTACCTATGGTTATGAACTTGTGATTCACTAGCTTTCACTTATAGGTTATATATACACACACAATAAAGAAACAACTAATGAATTTCTGTAGACCTGGTACTCTGATTGAACTGTGTATGTCCATGTGTCCGTGCATGTATGTGTGTGTGCATCTGTTTGTGTTTGCGAGTGTAGGCTAGTGCAGTTTCTTTCAGTGCTCAGAAAATAAGATTGAAAGGTGCAAAATGAAGGATAAGAAATTCTAATTTCAAAGAAACCAGAAGCCCACCATAAAAACAGAACCAAGTAACATTTTCTAATCAGATCCAAATATCAGCAAAAAACACTGTTAAAAGTTAAGCAAGCATAAAGTTCACAGGAATGAAAAATATTTCTTTCATCATCATATCATTTCTCTTCAAACAAATAGACAAATTGCTTCATAGATTGCGTATTACTCTTATACGTAAGCACTTGTTCTCTCAGAAGCTCAATTAGTTTAACACAAATTTTTTTCAGACAAACTCAACTTTTACTAAGATCACAAATAACTAATTCCTAATAAAACAATAGCTAGTGCAATGAAGAAATTCATGTAAACGCTACAAATTGTAATGTTAATTCTTCAGAAAGTTGCAAACCAAACAAAATTTCCTCACTTTATATGGAACCCTTGCATTCTGAATTTTCATTTTGTAAAGAATATAACTGACAACAAAAACACAATAAAGATGAATAAAATTAATACAAGAAACATTTCACAACTCTACAGTATCCACATTCTCTAGTTTAAAGATAAGCCAATTTCATTGACACTGGCATTTACCAATAAGATTCCATGGATTTTCTCCGACATTCTATTTTCACAAAGAGCTTGAATTTGAAGAAATATTACATTAGAAACAATAGACCGTTGTTCAATAACAAACATTTTGAAAGTTCCTTGCATTAAATTAGAGAAACTTCAATTTAAGTCTTGTATATAGTTTCAATGGTTTGTAGTTTGTAACTTTAAGTTGCGTTAGTTTAGTTTTCAAGATAAACCTGTATTTACTTAGGTTGAGAGTCAATCCCCCAATCTGAAGTCACCCACAATTTATTAGCCGTATTAAAGAAATGTAGCCAGAATTTAGTTAGATATCTGCCAGCTAGGCTCATCAAGAGAGATTGTACTCTTTCTATAGCAAGCCAAAGCAAATTATTGTCTTTATTGCCTCTTCTACTACAAGACATTAACTATAATTGCAGTATCAAACACCATTTACCAAATAAAAATGTAAATAGCTCAAGAAGTCCATACCCTTTCAAGAAGATGTTGCTCTTCCGGAGGTAACTTCCTGTTTGTGTTGGACCTTCCACAGACAATTTCCAGCAGTAGAACACCAAAACTGTATACATCTGCTTTCCTTGTTAACTGACCTCGAAGAGCATATTCAGGCGCCAGATAACCTCTATTTATATCAGATGAGTGAAACATAGATGGGTCAAACAAAAAGTTTGGTTAACTTCAAAATAATCCATTTTTATTATATCATAATCAAATCATCTCATGTTAGCAATTTTCTACATTGTCATATTCTAAGGAGTCCAGTAACATGTGAAAGGCTTCAAACAGTTTTTAAGCCTTAACTAAAGGTCTAATTTCTTTTAGAGGGAATAAAGTTTGAAGGTTTAAGTATCAAGCATCTTAACAACATATAGGTCTCTAGAGACAAGTACTAGCCAATACAACATCCTTTTGCAGACAAGGATCGATCAATATTACACGAGTATACCCAAGAAACATAAAATGGAAAATATAAAAGACAAAGCAGAAATGTGAAGTTTAAGGTCATGCATCTTGACTGTACATATTAGAAATATAGTGAAGAAATCTCAACTAATCATACCAAACTTTTTTAAATGCAATTCATTTGCAGACAAGACACTAGTGTAAAAGCAGCTAGAGGAGATCATACCCAGCTACATCAGTTGCATTTGATTTAAGAACTTATTTAGCATTTATATGATAAGATTCTGAAAACAAAATGCAACAAAATCCACACATCTAAATTATTGACTATATAAACTTACGCTGTCCCAGCAACGCGCGTACTAATATGGGTCTCATTGTTTGGGAAAAGCTTTGCAAGTCCAAAATCTGAAATTTTGGGCATAAGGTTTGAATCAAGGAGGATATTGCTTGCTTTTATATCCCTATGAACAATATGTGGCTGGACTTCTTCATGAAGAAAAGCAAGTCCTTGTGCAATACCTATACATATTTTACGCCTTGCAGGCCAACTGAACTGGATGCTGCTGTGGCTTCCACCTTAAAAATAAAGGGAAAAATCAGTATTACCTAAGGAATTAATAAACAAAATCAAGAACAGGTGGTGGATTTACCAAGTAGTGTTTGGGCAAGGCTGTTATTCTCAAGATACCCATAGACCAAAATTCTTTGGTTTCCTTCTACACAACAACCATACAATTTAACCAGGTTCTCATGCTCTACATCTGTAATTAATTTTATTTCTGTCAAGAATTCTCGCACACCTTGCCTTGAGTCAGCTGACAGTACCTTTATGGCAGCGACAGTGCCATCTCTGAGAATTCCCTGTCCATTCACAAGAGAATTTTATGAGTTCAAAATTGGCAGTATAATCAAGGGCGTAGGTAACTACCATGTTCATGAACTCATAAGTTGTATGCAAACTTTCAGAAACTGGGTAATCACCTTGTAGACAGAACCAAAACCTCCCTCTCCAATTTTATGTTCTGCACTAAAATTTTCAGTTGCCATCCGCAGTTCTTTATATGTGTACAAATGAACATTCTGAATACTTGATACCTCTGTACAATGTGAAGTCATTTAAATGTTAACAGATATCAATTGGCTCAGTATACTGTAAGCAGATCTTGACAGAAATGATATCAATAGGCTGCCTCAGTTAGTAATTAGGAACCGAAATTGAAATTGAATGACAGATAAAATACAGTAAATCTGTTGAGCTGCATACCATCTTCTACATCTGTAATTCTTGGAGGTGGGGAGGGGGAAGCTCCCTTCTTTTTGAAGAATGAATATAAACAAGTCATCACCAGGTTTGTTCACGCAAAATCCACTGAAATTTGTCGGTCTGCCCTGCCAAACCACCACTACTGCATATGAAGAAAATTGGAAAAACAAGGTGTTGAACTTTTTTTGGTTTTTGACCATTAACAAGGTGTTGAAGTAGTCTTTTGTGGATGATATGAAGAAAGATTTCTATTGCAGACTTTGACATGTCATATTAAAACCCCATAAAAAAAAAAAAAAATTTTTTTTTTTTTTGTCAATTCGTCAAATAAGACTTACTTGTTCATACACTTGTTTGTTTCATTTGTTACAGTTGAAGAATCAAAGAAATGAAATGATATGAAACACTGTACCAAAATCAAACTTTTAATTATACAAAATTTAAGAGAAGGGAGAGAGAAAGAGATAATTTTTTCTTCTTTTGCATTATCAAGTTGACTAATACTTTTCTTTTTCTTTTTTTATTCAGAATATTTATAAAATAAGGGCTAATTTGATCTCTCAACTTTTTGGGCAGCACTAAATTGGCCACCTTTGATCTTTTTGGGCTAATTTGCCCCCTAAATTTCCCTGTAAAAACCTAATTAGCAATAAAAATTACACTTGCCCTATTTTTTTTTTAAATTACACAAAATTTGCTCTAAAAATATAAACCTCCATAATATTTTAGTTAGTTAATAAATTTTTCATTAATGTTACTTATGATGGACATGTATTTTAATGTTTAATTTTAATTATTTTAATATTTTTAGTCAAAAATTAAATTTCTGTTTTTAATTTATATTTGAAAACAATTTTCATTTATACTTAAAAATTAAATGATATTTTATACTAACCTATAAATTTAATTATTCATTAATAATTTTAAAATATAAAAATTTAAATTTTTTATATACTAATTTTTCTTAAAATTATACTTGAGATTTGAATTTATTTTATATTTTAATAATTTGAAGATATAATAATATGTTAAATATAATACTAAAACTATTAATGTATAGTTCAATATGTATATTAATACAATCTATTATTAGTTATAAAATTTTTTAATACAAAAATATTAAAAATATAATAATAGTTAAAAATAAAAATAAAACTTTTACTATTAATTTTTTTTTTTTGAATGAGTAAGAAGATAGGCAAGCATCAAACTTTTGACCTATTTATACCTTAAAAGGAGTTATATCATTAGACTATTCAATGTTTGACATCATTAAAATACAATTACAAAGAAAATCATTAATATAAAATTTAATATCCATCATAATTAATTGTAAAAATTAATTCATTACCTCACTAAAATATCAGGGGATATTTGTAAATTTTTAGAAAAAATTTCGTGAAATTATCAAAAATAAGGAGGCACTTAGAGTTAATTTGGTAATTTTTGTAAAATTCATAATCAAATTGGCCCAAAAAGATCAATAGGGGCCAATTTGACCATGGAAAAAAGGTCCAGGAACCAAATTGCCATATATATATATATATAATTTTCTGACAACACAAACAATAGAAAGTGAAAGCTTAGCCACCTTACGTTCGATGGATAGAAGTCCAGGCTGCACAATAAAAGAAACCTTGGAAGAATGGATCAGGTCTCCACTTCTGTAACATACGCAACGCGTAAGAGCAAAAGAGACAGATATTTGCCGACAGTCTCTCGCATAAAACAGTTGCAAAAGATCTCTTGCAGGGTTTTTTTTTTTTTTTTTTACAGGAAGATAAATTTTTGATTGAAATAAAACATAAAAAGTATAAATTAAATATGAATATAATTATGATACAATATCAAAATCATTTGGAATTATATACAATAAAAAACATTAAGAATACTTTTGCAAAAAGATTAAGTGAATTAAAAAGTGAATATAAACTTTTTTTTTTTAACAACCATTTGTTAATATGTTAAGTT
>CATIWK010480814.1:0-22700 GCA_949634005.1 Mallotus japonicus
GTGTGAAAAAGAGAGCATGATGAATGATTTATGTAGCAGAGAATAAGCAGAACAGAAAAAAAAATTTATATTATCAAGGTATCCTTCTGCCCTGGCTGACCTAGCCTGGCCTGGCCATGCCATGCTCACTTTCTACTCAAACCAGTTCTGATTGAAGTACATTAAGGGTAAGAAATAACTGATAAGATAAATTTTAAGCCTCTAGGCTTAAAGAAATTAAAGTGGTACAACAGATGCATTCCTTTAACATTTCTAACACAAACACTATAGTAGTCAACAACATTAATAACAAAACTGTTCTCCTAAAGCAACAAACTTGGAAAAAAAACTAAGAAATAAGAAAAAAAAAACTTGGAGGAAAAAAAAAAAAATAAGAAAAGAAAGCTACACTAGTCATTTCATAAAATATATATGAACCTTTTGTACAACTTCAGCTACCTAGTCACTACAAAAACATAAAAAGATAGAGATAACAAAACAAAAACAAAAACAAAAAACTACAAAAAAACTCTAACTGTTTAGCTAAAAATCATTCTTAAAAAAGGCCATAGCCAGTACTGATCTCTCAATTTGCTTTCTCAACATAGCATTTAAATACTGATTCCAAGTCAGGAGGAATAAAGAACTCCCTAACACCATTGTTGTAGTTGCACCTTGAAGAAGGCCGCCGCTTTCTTGGGGCTGGTGGGCATGGCAATCTTTCTGGTATTCTTGATTCTTTTGCAGTTGGAGTAGTAGAATACTGCTGCTCTTCCTCACTATCATCGTCGTTTTCGGTAGCTCTGGCTCTGGGCTTTGTGTTTATAGGCTTCAATGATGTCCTAATAGCTATTCCAGCAATTACCCATTTCTTCGCTTCTGAATCTAACCCAGAATCCACTTGCGCCTTCTTTGAAAAACCCATAATTTTAAAACAAAAAAAAAAAAACAAGAAAACAACTAGACAAGAACAGAGACTAAAATCAAGAAACAAGAAAACAAGGGGAAGAAAAAGATGGGATTTGATTCAAGAATCAGAATAAAAATCAAGAAAACAAGTAAACAAGAACAAGAACAGAGCAAAGTAAGAGACCAAAATCAAGAAACAAGAAAACAAGGGGAAGAAAAAGATGGGATTTGATTCAAGAAACCAAGCAAGAGAGAAAAGGAGAAAAATGATTCAAGAATCAGAACAAAATCAAGAAGCACAAGCCAAGTGATGAAGAGGGAATAAGATGAAAGGCTCTTTGGATACTTAAAAAAAAAAAAATTGTTAAGTTGTTGTATGAGAGAAAGAGAAAGAGATGAAGAAAAAATAAATTAGCTTTGAAAGAGGGAAAACGAAAAAGGAGAGATTTTTTTGAAGAATGAAAATAATAAGAAAGCGCTTTGAGGGAAAAGAAAGATTTATATATAATTCTGATTTTGGCCAAGAAAAAAAAAAAGAAAGCTAAGATGAGGGGGGCGGCTGCCCGGATGATTACGGGCAGCAGCCGAAAAGAAAATACCGAGTGAAAAAGAAAATTTTGGCGCCAAAAATTTAGAGGTTTAGTTTCTAACGGCTCTTTTTCCCGCGTTTATTTTTTAGTTGTACTTCCGATTTTGCCCTTCTGGCTGAGTGGTGATAATAATTAATAGAAAAATTCAACGGATGAGTCGGTGGTGTTGACACGGTTGTACTTGAAAAAGGCCCTTAATAAAAGAATTTTGATTGGGCCTGTGTGAAATTGGTATGCACAGCATGGCCACTCAACCCAGTCTCAAGTATTATTAAAAAAAAAAAAAAAATTTCTGAAAAAAAAATTCATAAGGAATTTTTTAGGTGGAATATACAAATTCACCCCTGAACTTTACTTAATTATTTTATGTCACATCTTGACTTTCATTTCATTCAATTTCACTTCTTAACTTGTTTGGTGTGCAAAAAGGGTTAAATTGGTGAAAAATATAAGTTAAGAGGTGAAATTGAACAAAATGAAAGTCGAGAGGTGATATAGAATAATTAAGTAAAGTTCAGGGGTGAAATTGTATATTTGGCCAATTTTTTTATGTGATTGGATTTTTGTGATAGATATAAAAATTGTTTTATTATAAATAAATTTAGTGTAGATACAAATTTCAGATAAAATTAATTATTAAATTTACTTAAGTCAAATTAGTTGTTGAAATAATTCTTTATGTTTGAAGGTTTTAACCATAACCAAAATCAACTATAAAATCAATTTGCCAAAAAATAAAAAATAAAAAATACAAATTAATATTTTAGGAATTAGTCTATGTCAATACAAAAAATGAAATATTATATGTAGTAGGTTACAATAAAGTAGGAATTTTAAAATAGCTTGTACAAGTCATTGCAACATTAATTTATCTTACAAAAACATTCTTAAAACACTTCCACATGAAAGCTTCCATCCAATAGGGAGAAGAAGAATTTGGCGAGACAGCCAGCTGAATCAGCAAATCATACAAGACCTAAACTTGACCGGTGGAGTGACCAAAGTGGTGAGTGGGGTGGATGGCATGCAGGGGCGGCTAGTGGCTACCAGCAGCAGCTGGCTAGCCATCTTAAAACCTGCAGTAATAGAGAGTAATAAGCTAGTCGTCATGTACTCATGTTCATGATGTTGAGTTTGTTTAATATCAAAGATGACATGGTTCCACCAATGTTAATGACATTTGAGACTTCACACGCTTGTCCTTTTTTTTTGTGGGGGTCCCTGATTCAAGCACCTCCCACCTGACCTCATTGCTCATGCCATGCATCCCCTGATGTTGATTCTTCAATTCAATGTTTGTGGCCTTTTGTTCAATTTGGACGGTGTGCAAATCCAAAGTATCTACCATTCAACATAGCAGACTGACTTTTATATATGCTTGTATAGGCTTTAAAAGAATGACGTTGGTGTGGTGGGTGCTTGACATATACATATAGAGAGGGGGAGAGAGAGAGAAAGAGCTACTATAAGATAAGTTCAGTTTATTTCAGAAGAATAGGACCCATTTGTGATTTCCTTTTTTTTTTTTTTATCTGTTAGTATTGTTAATAGTTAGGAGAAAGAAAATGATAAAATTCGAACTCTACACTTAAGGGGTACACTGACGGTCTCTACCACCACACCAGATAAGATAAGATTCATTTGTGATGTTATTATCCCAATTCTCCTTTTAAGGAATGTGGGTTTCTTCTATGAGTTGTGATGATTTTGACACTTAAATGCATTTCTTTTTTATTCAAGGAGAAAGTGACATGGCTGCCTAGCTTCATTAGCTATTTAATTAGGGGACCATAAATCGTGAAAACTAGAGTATTTTGATCCAAAATATGTTCAACATTTATTTTAGTAATCCTTTTATTAATAAATTTTATTTCCAGGGAAGAAAGAATCTAACAATTATTTTTTTTCAAACAAATTTTATCATTCTTCATTTAATTATATAACTAATTTTCAATTAATATAAAAAGAGAAACCAAAATTATTGTACGGTCAATCAATAATCAATAATCAGGCCATTTGACCTCCTTACTAATAGAAAAAATGCACACAAAGAATAACTCTCTATCTTATGAAATATTTAATTATTTATAACCCTTTTTTTACCCATCCAACTAATTAATTAATCTTGAGAGATCTTGATATATAGGTCCCATTTTCTTTTCTTGAGGCATTTGCTTAATTAATTACCTTTCTTTGTTTGAAGAATTAATACAAATTTATGTTTAAAATACTTCTGATTATGGTTCTCTGTATTATCAAATCAAACCATTTGGAACTAAATATCGATGCATGGTCCCATTTCATCTTAGTACTAAAACATGATATGCATCAAAAAGAGCAATTTTCCTCTTACCTTGTCTTTTTAAATTATTTTGACTATCACTAAGTTATATTTGACATCTTTACCATAAAAAGGTTAATTCTTTTTGTCAAACCCTATCTTGAATATTTCGACCTAAGAGAACTAAAAAAAAATTTTAGTGGTTAAAATTGATGCCCCAAAATTAAGAAATTTTAGTTTTGAATTTTCACTTATGAATATCATGCATTTATGGCATAACTGAGTTATGATATATTTATTTGAGTTATTAATTTAATGTTATAACTTTACATGCATTACAAAAGTATTTCACATAATTTATTTGTATAATTTATAAAATTAATTGTAATGTGCATCTTTAAGAGTGTGTTTGGTAATTGGTATAAATGAATTTTACAAAATTTTGTAGAATTCATTTGTAATTTCAAATGACGTGTGTTTAGTTTAAATGAACATATTATAGAATTCGTTTCCAATTCCAAATTTTTAAATTTGTAGAATTGATTATAAGTAAATCAAATTCTAATAAAATGGTTGGAATTTTCAAATGAATTCCACAACTTTTATATCTATATTTCTAAATGATTAAAATACCCTCATAATTTTTATGGCTAAATTCATAATTTAACCCTTGAACTTTACACGATTAACCTCTGACATCTTTTAACTTCTTTTTAATCTTTAAACTATTATTTTTAACCTTTTTCACTCTTAAACTTATACTTTTCAATTCTCTTTCACTCATATATACAACATGGAAATGAATAAACATTTGATTTTAAATGAATTTAAACATGTAAAATACTAAAAACTACCTTCAAAATTATAAAATAAAATTAAAAACTAATGTAAAAAGTTAAAAAAAATTCATTTTTCATTATATTATCTCTTTAAGTTGAGCATTATTTTAGTCTATATAAGTTTATTTTATGTTCATATCAACATTAATTTACAAAATATGTTGATTTTATGCATTGTAGGGGTTAAATAGGTTCAAAATAAAAGTTTAAAGTTTATATAGAAAATAATAAAAGTTGAGGGGTGCCAGAGATTATTCGTGTTAAGTTCAGGGTGAAACTATGCATTTAGCCTAAGTTTTATGTTCAAGTATTTTTTGACCAAAAGTAAAAATTAAGTTGAATTCTAGATTTATACCAAATACAATATAACAAAATGTATAATTCAAACTATTTATTTAAACTAAATACACTTCATTAATAAAAAATTTATTTGAAAATGAATTTTATTTGAAATTTTATCCAAGGATGTCCCGATCACCTTGACTTAGCTGCCTTTCTCTTATGGCACATTTGGAAAAATCGTAATGCCCAGCTCTTCTCGGGACATTGCTTAGCATGTCAGGATGTCGCTTCCAAAGCTATTGAAGCCTGGTATACTTACCGGAGCATTCCTCCTCCAGTCCAGAGAATTTCTTCTCCTATAGCTGTTCACTCACAGCAGACTGTCTGGCGTGCTCCTCCTCCAGGATTTTGGAAGCTTAATTCTGATGCGTGATTCAATGTTTCTTTTGGAGAGGCTACTATGGGGTTCCTGGTTCGAGATAACTATGGCTCCTTGAGTGATGGTTGTTGGATGACTAGAATTGTATCTTCTGCCTTGTAGCGGAAGCAATGGCTGTCTTGGCTGCGGTCATTTGGTCCAAGCATCATGGCATCTCTCGAGCTATATTTGAGTCTGATGCCTTATTAGTGGTTGACACGATCAATGCTTTTCCTACCCGCTGCCTATGGAAAATCCAAGCCATCATTCATGATATCCATCTACTTGCTAGTACAGAAACCATCTATAAGTTTTCTCATATCCCTCGTCGTGCTAATCGAGCTATAGACTAGTTTGTAAAGAATATAAATGTCCTTTGTTTCAACCCTTTCTGACTAGTTTCTCCACCTCAAAGTCTTCTCAGAACTTTGTAATGTTTTATCATTTAATACAAATCCAGTTTGATGTTCAAAATATTACAACATATCTCATTGATCAATTTTTTGAAAAAAAGTGAAGTCATTTGCATACTCTTCCAAAAACAGAAAAATTATTGAAAATTTCTGATCTTAGATATAACTTTATTTAAAAAAAAAAAAAAAAAACCTAGTTGGAGTGGTATCAATTATCCATGATGGGCGGCCAATAAAGACCAATTTCTTGTTTGGTCGGTTTGATTGAGATTGTTTTCCTTGCTATCTTATGCAACTTTACACATATTGCATTAGTAAGCAACAATGACAATAATGCATTTAGGTAATTTAAACACAAAAAAATATATATAATTATTTGATAATTACCCTTTTAAGATCCATAAGAAAATAAAAAAAAAATGGAAATTTAAGTTTCACTATTTATTATCAACCACTCACAATTCACGAATTATAAATTAATATATATTTTATTTGATTAGTTTAAAATAAAATAAATAAAATATATTAAGTAAATAAAATGGAAATTGTAAAAATTAGACTTCACTTTTTTTAATTTTAACTCTATAATTAATATTTTATAAGGATATCAAGCGGCACAAATCTAGCTTAATATGTTTAAATCTCGGCGTGTATATATACATAATTCAATACTTATTTGATTTATAATAAAAAAGTATAATATATCAATTTGTCTTTATAATTTCTTAGAAAAATTTTATGGCAATCTAAATTTTTATTTGAACTCAATAAAACCCTCCAACTTCTTCAAGAAAAATTTTACTTTCTATCATTCATGTTTTTTCTATTTCTCCTCAACTGCACTTTTGCATCATTAATTAATTTTATTACTGAACATTTTCATGTTTCATCTCTTTATTCTATTTTCTAATAATTTGAGTTAAATAAGTTGAGAACATGTAACTAAACCTTTAAAAATTATTTGGATGTATGAATATAAAAATTAAAGTGCATAACAAGTTAAAAGTATAAGTTTAGGGTGGCATTTATATATATATATATATTAACACATTAAAAAAATTTGCTGATGTGAAGGAATTTTTTTAATGGTGCAAACTTTTATAGACTTTTTGCCACATGGGCGGTTGATATGGTCATTAAGACCAGTTTGGCTAATTGCATCATCAACTAGCCGACTTGGGTGTGCCTTGCCCACCGTCCACATCATCTTCTTGTGTTATGAGTCACCATCCACATCATCTTGTTGCCAAATGTCCATATCATCTGAATAAATAATACAGTTTCAAGGTCCTAATTTTCATGGCCTCCGATCAAAATGCTTCCTGTTTCGTGATAAAATTGAACAAGTGTACGATAAAATAAGCAAATGACACTTCGAACTTGATTTTCATAGAGAAAAAAAAGCATTGCCAAATTTTTTTTTTACTCGTGGCTATAGCACTGTCAATTTATATATGTCACACATTTTAACTATTAAATTACACAAATGATGAGCGCATTGCCATTTGAACTATAGGTAGATGACATGAAAAAAAATATTGAAAAATAGGAGTTACTTGCATGGTGCAAGATTGATTTAACTTTTGAAATAATATAAATGATTTTATTAATGTTTTTGAAAAATAAACCTAAATAACACTATTTATAATTACTTAATTTTATATTATTATTATTATTATTATTATTTATTATTCATTTAATAATACAGATAGTATTATTTTTATTTAACTTTATAAAAAGTGGAAATAAAAGTGTTTTCAATTCCACTTGTGATTTAAATAGAAAAAAAATATATATATAACTTATAACCTAAATCTCTAATTAGGTTGTACTTATTGCATTTCTAATCAATCAAAAAGTAGAGTTGCTTGTTCAAAAAAAAAAAAAAAAGTAGAGTTGCTACTATCATATTAAACTTCAAAATCCACTCAAGTAATGTTTACAAATGGTTTTTTTTTCCTTTTTTTTTTTTAAAAACAATTTACATTAGAAGTTGAGGGAGTTGGGGCTTTAGGGACACCTAATTGTGGGACCCCCATGATGGCTAACCCTATGTGATCTTGATGTTTGTACTGCAAAAAGATTCCTTAATTCTCTATTTTAGATTAGTATTAAACTTAATAATTATTTAAAATGTCATCATCATTTTTGTCATGATTATAGAATCTATAGCTTGCGGACTTGGTTACAACTTACAAAACTAACCAATTACAACCACTTTCATTGTAAAAAATTCTTTCCTTTGGAATTCATTGATTTTAGACTAATTACAAGATAATCTTGAAATAGTTCTTCCACCAAACCAATACATTATTGGTTAAATCATTTTTACTGATATAAGAGGCTTCTTAAAACTAAAGTCTCCAAAATAATTTGATAAAAGAATTTTTTGCTTCACTCTCACTTATTGATCTCACTATAGAATGTGATCTTTTCTAAGCAAAAATGCTTCTCATTCCAATCTTCTCACCTCTTAATTTGCTCTATGTAGATCAAGATCATTTCAGTGTTGTCATCCTGTCTACCTTTCCAACTAATAAATACTGATGCTCTTGTGTAGTTGTGTGCATCCAAAACAATGGTATTAAAATCAATTTTGCAAATATCATTTCCTGTTTTTCTAATGCTTTTAGGGCAAGATAGGTCATAAGAATATAACTATTGGCATTGATGTAGGTACCCTCCTCAAAAACCAACCAAAAAGGTGGCTTGATGTAGAGACTATACTCTTTTTCTCCACGAGATCATAGGTTCAACTTCATAGCCACATCTCACAAATTATAAGTGAGTAATTTATGTAACTGGGATAAAAAAAATAGTAGTCACCTTAATCTGTGGAGGGGGTAGTGTGACGGACCACTAATATTTATGAGAGTCGATATCTAACTTTGTTAAATTTAAATATAAATCTAGAATTTACAACTGAAAATGCAATAAATGGCACACTTACTACACTATTTTTGGTTCAAAAAAAATAATAATAAAAATCCCTTTGTAATCTAGTGGCTCAGGTAATTGACATTATAAAGTGAGGTCATGGTTTGATCCCCTCTTAGTTGTTTCAAAAAAAAAAAAAAAAACCCTTCCACAAAAGCAGGTTTACAATGTATAAACAAATAAATGCAAGTAAAAAAAAAATGTACTCAGAAGTTCAACTGATATAGTATCAGTACCTATCTATGAGGAGCAAAAAAGTTATTTCTGCCTTAAATCATCAAAACTCTCTAACCTATAAAGGAATAATATCCAATCAATAATATCCAGAAAAGCAGCTGGAATCCCACATGCTATAGCTTCCTGACAAAAAGGGTCCTGTTAAAAAGACATTGCAATTTCTTTCTGTTGGTAGAGACCTCTTCACAATTTAGTCTAAAAGAACCATTTGATCCGATGTGACTGTGCAATTTCACTAAAAACTGTGTTGAATCACCAAGGCATGTGAATAGTCCGTCTGTAGGACCATTGCATATCTTGCCAACTCACCAATAATATTATAGCATAAATCAATCAAGTGGCATTTTGTCACTTACTTAGCCTACTTTTAGTGATATAAACATCAGCAGATTTATTACATGTACCTAATGATCCACACATTCAAAAGTTTTAAAAGTCTCTTATGTGCAGCTATAAAAATAAATTCATTCTGCAGAACATAGAGATCATAAGCTTATATTAGTGAAAGTTTAGATCAATATACTTGCCAATAGTTCAACTAGTCTTGCATGAAATGGCAACTGAAGCTGCTGATGTTCTGGAGCCTGTATCTTTGATGGTATGTAATAAGATCATTTTCTTCTTCTCATACTGCATATTTTTCTTTCACTTCGCTTCTTGCTGTGCATGATGATATATAAAGAATATTAGACTCCCTGTGATTAGAATCATCAGAAACATTCAGGAAAAGTAACAATTTTGCACGATCATCACTAAGATGAGGGCAGTGACAATACTTTGAAATGAAAGACCAATAAAGAAGCAATGAATCATGTCGAATCTGAAGTATACATAGAGATATTTTGACTAAAAATTTCCCGTTTTGGTTAATCAAGTATCAGAAGAAAGAGGTTTCATCCTTCAGAACACTTTCTGTACATATCTCTTTTTCTCTTGAAAAAGTGAAAGAAACAAACCAAAAGTAAAGAAAGTCACCATATAGAATAAATTTATCTTCTATTAGCTTTTAAGGTGCATTATAGATGCTACTCTAGATCAGATGTCTTTTATATAATTGTTAAATATCATGGATGTATGCAAAGCAAGTTTTAACTGATGTCACCCAAGGATCAAGCTCCAGGCTGATACCCATGTACACCATGGCATCAAATTATCCAACTATACAGGCAAACATCTTGGAGAAAATTATTGTCACTAAGATAGAGTACTGAAAACATATGCTGTTCAGCTTTTCCAAAAATTTACATATGCAAGAGTGTCCTATCATGATTCATGATTTAGTTGAAAGATTATACCCAAACTGTGTAAGATATTAGTACCATGTTAGCAAACAATCAAGGACCTGATTGTTTCCGACATCTCCATTTTTAGTTGTCTAAAATGCCTTTGAGCAGTATATGAATAGTATTGTATTGAAATATCCTCATTTTGGCCGCTTTAGCTTATGTTCAAATGATGAATGGATAGTTTAGCTAAATATCTTACATGCATGCAAATACAGACCCTACACTATTATAAACTCATACTTTAAGGAAATTTTATTATATGGACCCCTATACATGACCAACAAAATAAAGGGTGAAAAATAATAATCATCTAAACTCCTTTCCTTACAAGACATCCTACGTTTTCTCTAATTACATTTTCTTTTTTATTCAGCCAAAGAATTGTTATTAAAGCAAAATTAATGCAGTCTGTATACAAATGTAAGAACACTTATTTATTTATTTATTTATTTTTTGCATGTGCAGGAAAGAGCAGTTGACAGACGCTTGAACCCAGAAGAGTTTGACCACCCTCCTGAAACTGCTGATTTCCTTGTAAGATCAGGACATATGGAAGTATCAAGTGAAGTAGAGGTTGCAACTGTGCATAGTAGCCTTGAAGCCAATGCTGGAACGACAGGGGGTGTGATTTTTTTTGAAGCACCCTCAATTACCAAGGTTCCTGAAGAAGAAACCATAGAAACACAGGAAACTTGCCAGGCGGAAAAGCTACCATGCCAAGCAGAGAAGGAAATGCTGGAGAATGACAAGCGGATGAGGAAAGACGAAAACTTCAAGGCTGCAGAGGAGACAGGAAGCAAAGGCAGTGAAGTTTCACGTGAGACAGAAGAGGTAGCAGCAAAGAAAGAAAGAAGCCATGAAGTTTCAGATGCTACAGGAATCAATTTAAAGATTGACGAAGAGAAAACTTCATGGGAAGAGAAGATTATTGACTGCGTTGAATCAGATAAGCAGGTTTTAGTTGAAGAAAATCCAAAGGGTATTGATAAAGAATCTCTTCTATCTGATCCACAGAAAGCAGAGAAAGGAGGAAGGAGAGAAGAAGAGGATGTTGAACTCAAAACTAGCAAACTCGATGCCAGCTTAGTTCCAAATGAAGAAGTTTTGGTTTGCACCTCTGAGAACTTGGGCACTAATGTTGAAACACAAACAAATGCTTGCCCAGACAATGAAGAAAAGGGTCCGAATATGGTTCAACTAAATGAAAAGATGGAAAATGATAAAGAAGGCACTGGGAATGATGAAATCGGAGAAGCCTCCTCAACAGTGACAACAACTCTAGACATTCAGAATGATGGAGAAGCAAGCTCCACAACAGACAAGTCAAGCACTCAAGAAGCTGGGGTTGAAGCAGTAGACAAAGTAGAAGAGAACTGCAGTCTAGCAGGCCAAATGGAAAGCCGAGACATGAACAGTTCAAAAGGGAATGATATGATCCCACTTGTAGATGAAACTGAAGAAAGTGGCCATGTGGAAATTCCTTCAGCCTCACAGAATGATGAAATGCGTTCACAGCAAGTGGACAAAACTGAGATATCCAAACTGGTCACAGAAACTTGTCCAGAAGAAGTTGTCAAGAGAAGCCAGGAAGAAGAATGCCAGACTGAAATAGCTGAGAAAACACCTGAAGCTGAGAGCAGTAGAGCCAAAGAAGTGAAGGATGAGAAGAACCCTGAAAAAAAGCTTGACAATTTGTTCATGAAACATGTGGAAATTAAGAAAAACAGTCAAGAGGAGCAGGAGCATGCTGTCTCTGAGGCACTAAATGAGGAGGGCGGAGGCAAAGGCGGGCATACTGTCGTGGCAGATCAAGACAACATCAGTGATGCTGTAACTGTTCTAGAACACAGCAAGAATGAAGCTGAAAATGAAATGATACAAACATCTTTGGAAATGGTTTCGGAGGAGATACAATGTCAGACTGAAATGGTAGAGAAAACATCTGAAGCTGAGAGCAGTGGAGCTGAAGAAGTCAAGGAAGAGAAGAATCTTGAACAAAAGCTTGACCGTTTGCTCATGAAAGATGATGACATTAAGCAATACATTGATGAGGAGCATGCTGTCTCTGAAGCACCAGAGGAGCAGAGCAGAGACAAGAGTGGGTATACTGTTGTGGCCGACGAAGACAAGATCAGTGATTCTGCAACTGCTGCAGAACACAACAAGGATAGACCAGAAATTGAGAAGATACAAACATCATTGGAAATGATCCCTGAGGAAATAAAATGTGCAACTGAATTGGTCGAGAAAACACCTGAAGCTGAGAGCAGTGGAGCTGAAGAAGTCAAGGATGAGAAGAACCCTGAACAAAGCTTTGACGGTTTGTTCATGAAACACGAGGATGTTAAGCAAAAAAATGATGAGGAGCAAGCTGTCTCTGAGGCATTGGCAGTGGAAATCAGAGACAAGAGCATGCATACCGTTGTGGCAGACCAAGACAACATCAGTGATGCTGTAACTGTTCAAGACCACAGCAAGGATGAGCCAGAAAATGAAAAGCTACAAACACCTTTCGAAATGCCTTCTGAGGAGATACAATGCCAGACTGAAACGATTGAGAAAGCACCTGAATTTCAGAGCAGTGGAGCTGAAGAAGTGAAGGATGAGAAGAACCCAGAACAAAAGCTTGACAGTTTACTCATGAAACATGAGGACATTAAGCAAAACACTGATGAGGAGCATGCTGTCTCTGAAGCACTAGAAGAGCAGAGCAGAGACAAGAGTGGGTATACTGTTGTGGCAGACGAAGACAAGATCAGTGATGCTGCAACTGTTGCAGAACACAACAAGGATAGACCAGAAATTGAGAAGATACAAACATCTTCGGAAATGGTCCCTGAGGAAATACAATGTGCAACTGAAATGGTCGAGAAAACACCTGAAGCTGAGAGCAGTGGAGCTGAAGAAGTCAAGGATGAGAAGAACCCTGAAGAAAGCTTTGACGGTCTGTTCATGAAACATGAGGACGTTAAACAAAAACCTGATGAGGAGCAGGCTGTCTCTGAGGCACTGGCAGCGGAAATCAGAGACAAGAGCATGCATACTGTTGTGGCAGATCAAGACAACATCAGTGATGCTGTAATTGTTCAAGACCACAGCAAGGATGAGACAGAAAATGAAAAGCTACAAACACCTTTTGAAATGCCTTCTGAGGAGATACAATGCCAGACTGAAACGATTGAGAAAGCACCTGAATTTCAGAGCATTGGAGCTGAAGAAGTGGAGGATGAGAAGAACCCAGAACAAAAGCTTGACAGTTTGCTCATGAAACATGAGAACATTAAGCAAAACATTAGTGAGGAGCAGGCTGTCTCTGAGCCACTAGCAGAGGAGAGCAGAGACAAGAGTGGGCATACTGTTGTGGCAGATGAAGCCAACATCAGCAATGCTGTAACTGTTCCAGAACCCAGCATGGATGAACCAGAAAATGAAAAGGTACAAACATCTTTGGAAAAGGTTGCTGAGGAGATACAATGCCAGACTAAAATGGTTGAGAGGACACCTGAAGCTGAGAGCAGGGAAACTGAAGAAATGAAGGATGAGAACAACCCTGAACAAAGCCTAGACAGTTTGTTCACGAAAAATGAGGACATTAAGCAAAAAATTGATGAGGAGCAGGCTGTATCCGAGGCACTAGAAGAGGATAGCAGAGACAAGAGTGGGGATGCTGTCATGGCAAATGAAGACAACATCACTGATGTTGTAACTGCTCCAGAACACATCAAGAATGAACCAGAAAATAAAAGGATACAAACATCTTTGGAAATGCCTTCTGAGGATATACATAGAACTGATTCCAGAGAATGGTCTGAAACAATAACATGTGCCAAAGAGGACACATCGATCGTAAATCAAGATGAAAGCTTTGACAAATTGGAGAAACAGGAAAGTTCAGTAGACAATGAAGCTGTCGAAGTTGATGCAATTTCAAAAGTAGAGGTTAAATCAATGTGCCTTCAACTGTTTTCAGTTCCAAAGTTCCATTTGTCTTGCATTATTTCCATTTGCATCATGAAATGAATAGCAACTGTATAACCAAAATTTTTCTCAAATTTTTTTTTTGTTTTTTTTGTTGCAGGATTTCCTACCAACAGAACTGCATGATAAGGGTGAAACTTCAGAAGTTGAGATCCTGAACAAGAATGAGGAAGAGTTAAATGTGATTCATGCCGTGGAGAAAGAAACAGTACTAGCGGAAGATTCAGAGCTGAGCAAAGTCTCTAACTTTGAAACTGAAGATCAAATTTATGAAACTAATGGAGCAGCTAGGGGTGAGGAAGAGCCTGATGACAATGACTCCCAAGCATGTAGAAGCACAACTAATCCTAGTTTAGAGCTTCTATCAGAAAAAGGTGCAGTAACAACAGATTTAAACTCAAAAACAAGTGAAACAGAGATTGAGATATCAGAAGATCTTCACAAATCTGATTCTTCTCTCTACAAAGGTTAATTCCTTATCAGAAATTCAGTGTGTTGACACCAGAATTGCAGCCCCTAATCACAAAAATGATGAACATGAAAATTTCTATATATATATATATATATGAGAGAGAGAGAATAATGACTCTGGTACATCTACTGCAGGTGATGACACCGAAAAATATCATGCGGAAGAAGCAACCTCAGATAAAGTTGGCAGTACTGCCTTCCTTCACGAGACGATTGAGCAAAATGTTCAAGAAACAAGTATTCAGGACGGAGCATCACCATTGAAAGATGAAGTAGACAAAAATGAGAAGGCCAGAAGCATCATAAACGAAGAGGTATCTCTTTTTTTTTTCCTACTCATTACTATTGACAGACATGAAATTTTAATTGCTTTAGTTCTTTTAAAATCCTATTTCTATAAACATCAAGCTACGTCTGTTAATACAATTGCATTACGGATATAAGGTTACTGGCATTGGAGAGGTCCATGATGAACCAAACATTGGCGACAATGTCGTGGACATTTCATCAGAAGTAATTAATGAAGAGGCAGTTGAGAGTTCTCAACTGACAGAAATGGAGGTGGATGCATCTAAAGCAGAGGACACTGAAGGCATCTCACAAGAATCTGTAGAAGAAGGCACAGCTAAGGACATCCAAGATGACGATGGAAAGGATGCAGAAAAGTCTAGTAGCAGAGAGGTCAGCAAACTAAATATATTATTGGTTTTCGTTACACCTAACTTGCTTGTTAGTCAGCCATTAAGTTAACTTCTTATGCAGATTTTCAAGGAGTCTGAAACACCCAAAACAGTTGATATTGCAAATGAGGCAAAGAAGAGTGATGAAAACCCTGATTCAACTCTTCAATATTCATTGGTTGAAGAACAGGAAAATCTGCAAAGTCAAAGTATAACTGAAGAGCAGACTTCACTGGCAGAACAAATTGATTGTGGATGTCCAATCAAAAAGGATGAAGCCAAAGAAGATAATACTAGCCTAGAGGAGGCAGAGGAGAACAATGAGGTGATATTGAAGGGTGAGGAGGATTCAGAACACATATTGCAGATGAATGAAACCAAAGAAAATATTGAACAGTCATCGAATGTGATATCTGCAGCAACTGAGCCAGGTGCTTTGAGCCAAACAGCTGATAACACTGTAGAAGGGGGAGAAACAGAAAAGGAAGAAACTACATATGAGAGCAATATTAAAAGCCTCTCACAGGAAAATGTGGCACAAGACCCTGCTAATAACTTCCAGAAAGATGAAAACAGTGCTGAGACATCAAACAAAGAGGTCAGCATGAAACTCTAAATTACCTTATTCTCAATCAATTTCTGTTGACAGTATTGTTTGCTGACATGAAAGTTAACAACTGATGCAGATATTTGAAGATTCCAAGGCAGAAGGAACAGGTGACAGAGATGCATATGAGACAAGTCTGAATGATGAAAGCGCCAATGAAACTATTCCAACACCACTGGCAGATAGAACAGATACAAGTGAATCCTCTGAAATAAGAGCATGTGCCAAAGATGATAAAGCCATAAAAAATGAGGAAGAAAGCTTTGACAAAATGGAGGCGGAAGAGAAATCGATAGATATTGATCCTAACAGAGATGATGATACCCAGAAGTTAGAGGTTAAACAAAATTACTTTTGAACACTTTTCACATCCAAGTTTTTGTCTAACTGCATTGCATCCATAACGCATAAAGAAACTGAATATTACAGCATCAAAAATGACAACCATATCACCAAAGTTTCATAAATTTGCTTCCATTGTTGCAGAATCTCCCAACAACAGAACTGAATGAGGAGATTGAAATTGCAGAAGTTGAGATCTCAAAAAGGAATGTTGATAAGTTAAATGAGACTTGTTCACAGAAACAAGATCTGGGGGAAGTCTCAGACTTTAAAACTCAAGACCGAGTTCAGAAAGAAGTAGCAAGGGATGAGGAAAAGCATGACGAAAATGACTCTCAAGCATGTGAAAGCACAAAGAATACCAATTCAGAGCATCCATTTGATGAAGGGGCAGTAACTACGGAACCAAGTCCAGAAACAAGTGAAGCAGACACTAAGAAATTGGAAATGGTTCAAGGAATAGATTCTGAAGAAAAAATAAAGACTACACATGCTGAGATGACCATAGAAGAAGACATACGGAAGAAGGAAGAAGTGTATGAAACAGAGATGCAAGAATTTGCAACAAGTGAGTATTTTCATATTTCAACTTTCAAACCATAACATGGCTGGAAATACATGATAACTTGGAGCTATAAAGTTATACATAATTTGACAGTTCTGTTAATACATGTGAGATAAAAAAAAATACGAAATGCATTGCCGATGCTTTCCCTCAAAAATTAAACAAACTCTTAGCAAAGGAGACCTAAAACTAAGCTATAAATATAAAATATAATCTTTCAAGATATGCCCTTCAGAGACACTAAAGCCATATCACACAAGCACAATCACATACGAACATCTTTCCCTAGCCACCAGATGAGAAAAATATCAAACATAATAAGTACAACGCAAATATGCAAATCCTTTTCCTTTTGGTTGTATACTTAATCCTAGAGAAATGCATCAGAATTACACTCAATAGTTTACACAAGATCATCTCAGACAATCATTTTTTATTGCATCTTCTTTACAAAAAATTTTTAATTCCCAATCAACACATCTAATATTAATGATGCTCCTTATATGCGAGGAACAAAATAAAGAATGATTGCTCTTGCACTTTTGCTGCAGGTGATGACAATGGAAAGTGTCATACTGAAGTAAACTCAGATAAATTCTGCAGTTCAGCTTTTCTTCTTGAGACAGTTGAGCAAAACTCTCAAGCAACGATTCTTCATGAAGCGCCAACTCCATTGAATGATGAAGTAGAATTTCTAGAGAAAACCAAAAGCAGCACAATTGAAGAGGTATGAATGCTAGACCTCAATTTATTTCAGTACTTCAAATATTTTTTTTCATAATAATCAAGCCACATCAATTAATACAAGTGTATTATGGATCTAAGATCACGGGAATTGGCAAGGTCAATGATGAACAGGACAAAACAGACAGCATTGCGGACCTTTCATCAGAAGTAATTAATGATGAGACAATTGAAAGCAATCAACAGACTGAAAAGGAGACTGAAGAACAGATCATAGGAGGCAACAATGTTTCAGGCATCTCACAAGAACCTGTTGAAGAATACCCAGTTAAGAGCTCTGAAAATGATGAAAATAACACTGACGAGTCCAGCAACAGAAAGGTTATGATGAACTAACCCACCATTGGTCTTAGCTAACTTTTATTGTTTATTAACTGAAAAGTTAATCTCTTATGCAGATTTTTGAGAAGTCTGACACAGCTGAAACGGTTGACTACACTGCAGCTAAGGCAGAACAGAGTGATGATAGCCCCATCTCAGTTGTAGAACAGAAAAGTCAGCAAAGTAAAAACCTAACTGCAGTTGAGGCTTCATCTGTAGAGGCAATTAAAGAGGACGGATTTGCCGTCAAAAAAGATGAAGACAGAGAAAATGATACTGAGGTAGCAGAGATTGATGAGTGCAATGATGTGATCTTGAAGGGTGAAGAAGACTTAGAACAGATATTGCAGAAGAATGAAACCAAAGAAAATATTGAACAGCCATTGAATGTGATATCCGCAGAGAAGGAGGCAGGTGCTTCAAGTCAAACAGATGATTATGGTGTAGAAAATGTAGTTGTTGAGAGCCCTCAATGCAGTGAGAGGGAGGCAGAAGTTGAAAAAGATGAACTCGTAAACGAGAGCAACAGTAAAAGCCTCTCACAGGAACCTGACAATAAAGCTGAGAAGTCAAATTCAGAGGTAAAAAAAAATCAAATTCTATCAATTTCAATTCACAGTACAAACCTTAGCTGCTCATGGAAATTCTCATTTTGTAAACTGAAAAGCCAATCTCTTATGCAGATTTTTGAGGAGTCTGAGGTAGCTGAAACAGTTGATGGCATTGTAACTGAAGCAAAAGAGAGTTATGAAAGCCCTGACTTAGTTAAAGAACAAGAAAATCAACAAACCCAAAACTTAACTATACCTGAGGCTTCATCTGCAGATAAAAATGGTGAGGATGGATCTTTGATCAAAGGGGATGAAGAACGAGAGGACAATTCTGGGCCAGCAGAGGTTGAGGATCACAATGTTATATGTGCAGAAACAAAGGTAGTCACTTCGAGTCAAACAGATGATAATGCTGCAGATGATGGAGTTGAAAGCCCTCAATGTGATGAAAGGAAGCTAGAAATTGCAAAAGATGAAGAACTCATAAATGAGAGGAAAGCAAAATGCCTCTCACAAGAACCTATTGAACAAGATCCTGGTCAGAATTTTCAGAATGATGACAACAACACTGAGAAGTCAAGCACACAGGTTACATAAAAAACTAAACCATCTTATTTATGATTCAGTTAACAATATTGCTTATTGAGTGGAACCTTAGCTGCTCGTGCAGCTTTAGTTTGCCAACTAAAGATTTAACTTCTTATGCAGAATCTTGAGAACTCTGAGACCGGCGAGACAGTTGATGGTATTGTAACCGAAGCAAAAAAGAATGATGAGAGCCTAGACATAGCTAATGAACAAGAAGGTATGCAAAGTCCAAACTTAACCATTGAAAAGGCTTCATTAGTAGAGGAAATCAATGAGGACGGTTCTTCCATCAAAAAAGACGAAGATGGAGAGAATGAAACTCAGGTTGCAGAGGTTCATGAGCACAATGAGGTGATATTGAAGAAAGAAGAAGATACTGACCAGATATTGCAGAAAAATAAAACTGAAGAAAATATTGAACAGATATTGAATGCAATGCCTGCAGAAATAGATGCCGGTGCTTTAAGTCAAACAGATGATATTGCTGTAGAAGATGGAGGTGAAAGCCCTCAATGTGATGAAAGGAAGGTAGAAGAAATTGCAAAAGATGAAGAAATCATAAATGAGAGCAAAGCTAAAAGCCTCTCACAAGAATCTGTTTCACAAAATCCTGTTGAGAATTTCCAGAATGATGACAACAATGCTGAGAAGTCAAACACACAGGTTACACTGAAAACTAGACCATCTTATTCTATAAATTCAGTAACCAATACAGTTTGTTGACTAGAACCTTAGCTGCTCATTTAGATTTTTGTTTTCCAACTGAAAAGCTAAATTTCATATGCAGATCCTTGGGAACTCTGAGACAGGCGAGAGAGTTGATGGCATTGTAACCGAGGCAAAACAGAGTGATGAAAGCCCCAACCCAGCTGATGAACAAGAAGGTATGCTAAGTCAAAATGTAACCATAGAAGAGGCTTCATTGGTAGATGAAATTGATGAGGAAGAATCTTCCATCAAAAAAGACAAAGACAGAGAGAATGAAACTCAGCTAGCAGATGTTGAGAAGCACAGTGAGGTGATATTGAAGAGTGAAAAAGATATGGACCAGATATTGAAGAAGAATGAAACCGACAAAAAAATTGAACGGTCATTAAATGTGATGCCTACAGAAACAGAGGCAGGTGCTTTGAGTCAAATTGATGCTGCTGCTGTAGAAGATGGAGATGAGAGACCTCAATGCAACGAAAAAGAGCTAAAAATGGAAAAAGATGAAGACAACATAAATGAGAGAGAAATTAAAACCCTCTCAGATGAACCTGTTGCAGAAGATCCTGACAGGAATTTTCAGAATGATGACAACAATGCTGAGAAGTCAAACACAGAGGTTAGAAGAAAATGCTAAACTATTTTATTCTGTTTATGTTCACAATCCTGATGATTAGTCAATCTTATTTGTTGACCAAAATAATAGATGCTCTTCCAGATTTTTTTTTTCAACTAAAAAGCTAATCTCATGCAGATTTTTGAGAAGTCTGGTACAAACGAAACAGTTGACACCATTGAAACTGAGGTAAGACAGAGTGGTGAAAGCGCCAACTTGGTTAAAGAACAAGAAAGTCTACAAAGTCAAAACCCGTGTATAGTTGAGGATTCATCAGTACAGAAAATTGATGAGGATGAATCTTCCATCAAAAAGGATGAAGACACAGAGAAAACTGAGCTAACAGAGACTGAGGAGCACGATGAGGTGATACTGAAGGGCGAAGAAGATTTAGAACAGGGACAGATAATACAGAAGGATGGATGTGAACTTGAAGAAAATATTGAACAACCTTTGAATGAAATATCTGAAGAAGAAGCGGCAGTTGCTTCAAGTCAAACGGATGATACAGCTGTAGAAGACGGAGTTGAGAGACCTCAGTGCAATGAAAGGGAGGAAGAAATGGAAAAAGATGAAGATGTCATAAATGAGAGCAATGTTATAACTCTCTCACGCGAATCTGTTCCAGAAGATCCCATAAAGAATTTCCAAGATGATGACAACTCTGCTGAGAATTCAAACACAGAGGTCAGAATAAAACACTAATCTATCTTATTCCATCAATTTCACTTCACAATCTCGCTTACTGACTAGAACTTGGTTGCTCATGCAGATTTTGGAGGAGGCTGAGACAGCAGGAATTGAAGAGAAAGTAAAACATGAAATAAATCAGATTAATGAAAGCTCTGGTGCAACAATTTCAGCAACAGTAGCAAAAGAAGTAGAAAGCCTGCAAGATGAAGGTAAAAGCATTCTAGAAGAAGATTCTATGAAGAAGACCAATGAGAAAGATGGATCTTCAGTTGAAATGAATGAAGAACATGACAACAAAATTAGGCTAGAAGAAGATAAAAAGGAAACACCAGAAACAGTTGATCACCTTACCCATGTAACGATTGAGAATAATGAATGCCTCAGCTCATCTCTTGAAGCTTCACTGGCAAGAGAACAAGAAAGTGCGCAAAGTGATGACTTAGCTCCAAGAAAGGCTTCAATTATGGAAGTAAATGATGAGAGTGTCTCGTCTCTCAAAGCAGATGAAGAGAATTCAAGTACCATTGAGTTAGAACTTAAAGAGCAAACTGAGAAGGAGGCATTGACAGGCAAACAAGAATTGCAGAAGGTTGAACCTGGAGAAAATCTTGAACAATCAATTACTGTGCTATCTGCAGAAATTGAGGAAGGCGCTGTGAGTGACGCAGTTAATAACCCTGAGGAAGAGACAGATGAGAGTCTTAAATACAGTTCAAAAGAAGCAGGGATACCTGAACACATCATAATTGAGAAAGATATCGAAAGCCTCTCTAAAGAAGCTGTTAAGCAAGGAGTAGTTAAAAACTTCCAGAGTGAAGAACATAATGCTGAAATGTCTGACAAAGAGGTTAGTCTGACACTTAAAACTACAATAAGCTCTGAAAATTTTAGCTTAGTCTCATTGACTGACTATAATTTTTTTTTTTTTTTTCAGAATTTTGAGTCTGTTGTGAGTACAACAGGTGAAGGTATTCCACTGGAGATTAATCAGAATGATGAAAGCCCCAATGCAAGTCACCCAATTGAACCAACCAAAGAAGAGAAAACCCCAGAGGATAAGGACATAAATCCAGCAGGAGTTTTGACAGATGAGAAAAAGGAAGCTGAATCTTCATTCAAAAATATTGAGGGCAATGACAGTGAAACTAAGTTAGCTGAGGCTATCAAGAATAGTGAGGAAATATCACACAATGAAGAAAATACAATTTTGGAATTGCAGAAGAATGAACCAGGAGAACTTCTTGAATCATCATCAGATGTGATTGCTGCACAAAATCAGGCAGGTGTGTTGAGTGAAAAGACTGATGATATTGCTATCCCAAAAGAGGTTGGAGCCATCCAGAATACTGAAGAAACTGCAGAGGAAGGCAAGAAAGAATCCTGTGAAAATTATCCACAGCCAGAATTACAGAATAATGAACCAGGAGAACTCCTTGAATCAAAACAAGATGTGATTACTTCAGAAACTAAGGCAAGATTGTTCAGCGAAAAGGCTGATGGCATTGAAATCTCAGGTGAGGTCGCAGCCATCCGAAATACCGAAGAAACAATAGAGAAAGAAAAGAAAGGGGAAGGGAATGAAGATATTGATGGGAACGAAGTTCAAAAGGTTTTAACAACAGAGGTAGTAATACAAAGGGATTTTTAAAATAATGATTATTCTCA
>CATIWK010480936.1:0-11928 GCA_949634005.1 Mallotus japonicus
CGGCACCACCCTTTTTGCTGATACTGCCAGCTCACTGGACCTCATGTTCTTGATGTCCGTGCGGGACTTGGACAGGGTGTCCACATTCGACTGGGGGAGTTGTGCTCTGGCATATCTCTACAGAGGCATGGACGAGCTCTCACGCGGGGCCAAGAGGTTCTGTGGCTTTTGGCAGGCCGTTCTGGTAAGCCACACCTCCTTTTTCTCTTCCACCCTTTCCAGATATATTCTTGTTGACACGAACGATATTTCCTTGATAGATTTAAGGCCGCGAGCTAGAGCTGGTCGTTGGTGTGACGTGGACGGGGAACAACTTTCCCGCTCTCAGCAGGTGGGGAGCCAGTCGTATCCTGAAGAAGCACCTTACCCGAGTGCACATCCACCGCCAGCACCTGAACTCTCTGACACAGGAAGCGGTACCTGAAATATTTAAAAGTTTATCAGTATTCTTGTAAGTTCATTTGACTTACTTGTCAGTTTCCCCGTTTTCTACAGATCAAGGTTGACTGGCTGGGGCTTGAGGACAGGTGGCATGCTGAGCTGACACGCTCCCGTCCCTTGGCTCAGAAGAGGGTCCTTCTCTGCGGGCCTTATCACCGGGTCTGGTATCTCGGTGAGCATGTCCTTAACTGGCACAGAGGGGTCGGGGTGAGACTTGTCCCCAAGTCTCCTCCTAGCAGCATGTTGTGGACTCATGAGCTGGAGGGCATCGAGCTCGCTCAGGCGGTAGCTGGGGAGGCAGCTATGGAGCATACCATTCGGCTCAAGAGCCGGTACCGGGAGTTCATTCAGACTCACCTACTGCTCCGGGTACCTATGACGATTGGCTCCACCTCTTAGGTACACACTTAACCTTGACCTTACTTTCTTTCTGAGCTTTCACTTTTTGATGTGTTTTCTTTGCTCATAGGCCGCAGCCATTGTTCCTGAGCCTCGGTCCCAGCCTACAGCGCAGGAGAGACCCTCACAGAGAGCTTGCACAGATGAGGGCGGAGCTGGTACCTTAGCTGGGCCATCGCGGCCTGGGACTCCTCCAGTTAGAGCTTCAGATCTGGTGGTGGGCCGCCTCGACCATACTCCTGACCCTCTGATTCGATGCTGGGTTCCTCCTGGAGAGATGTCCAGTCGATTCTTGCCTCTAGACGATAGCCTGATACCTTCATCCTCTCCCGCTGGCACTACCTATGTAAGTCAATATTTCGTCCGCTTTTCACATAATCTTCAACATACTCTTTATCGTTACTGACCTGAATTTCAACGCAGATTCCCTTGGAGCAGGGGCATTACATGTATAGATTGATAGAGGCTCAAAGGGAGTACCTGATGGAGGTTACTGAGCAGTGGAGGGTAAGCAGGATTCCCCTCACCATTCGCATGTATGCATGTATGCATGATTGACTAACCTTTGATATTGCTTGTGCAGGATCGTGATGTGAGGCAGTCCGAGCGGATTGCACTTCTCGAGCGCCAGATGGAGGCTCTTCAGATGGATGAAGAGGATAATGAGGACGCTGAGGAGACCGCTGGTGGAGGTGAGCAGCCTGCAGATGTCCCTCGCGCTGGAGATGATACTGAGGAGGGAGAGGACTTGGACGGTGCAGAGTAGGACTCCTCTATAGCATAGGACATTCTGAACATTTTGTTTCTGTCATAGTAGTACATTTTTTATGTAGCAGCAGTTTGCTTTACACATTTGCATTTTCTTCTATTGAATGCTTGCTAGTTTAATGCAATTGTTCACATTTTTACTATTTTCTTCGAATGCTTTGATGTGTGTGATCCCTAAACTGCTAAAATACATGTCATACAGCCGAAAATATTCTGTTTTGCCCCTGAATTACTGTCCGTCGCCCTGGTAAGGGGCGATCGCCTCCTGGATCCTTGGTGGAGAGGCGATTGCCTCTTGGATGGGGGCGATCGCCTCTTCGAGGTGGCGATTGCCTCCTGGCCCTCTGCCTGCTTCTTTAAAACCCTAAAACTGCAATTTCAGCCCTCATTTCACTTCTTCGTCCCAAAACTCCATTTTCTCTCTCTAAAAAATCTCAGAACTCTGAAAATGACTGAGAGAATCCTCAAGAAGCTACAACCGATCCTGAAGAGTCTGGATGGTGATTCATGGACTAAATTAGCTCCTTTTCACTTGCCTCTCTTCAAAACTCTTCATGCTAGGAGAATCAATTTCTCTTTTCTTCACTCCGTAGTTCAGTTCTGGGACCCTCAGAAACATGTTTTCCGGTTCAACTCGATAGAATTATGCCCCTGCCGGAAGAATTCGAAGCTATACTCTATTTCAGCATAGATTCTACCTGTCAACTCGCAATTCCCACCCTCGGGGTTCCGGACCTTCATTCCGTTCAGTATCTGATGGCTCGAATGTTCAATCTTCCACCTCAGTCTTCATCTTGCCTATTTTTCGATTCTGAGATCAACCTGGAATCATTTCTCGATGTCATCCCTGGTGTAGACAGGGGAGAGGTTCAATGGCCGAGAATGGTGGCCCTCTGCTTGTATGCTCAGTTTCTATTGGTTTCCCCTTCTGGGAATTGTGACTCCAAAGTCCTTCACGTCTTGAGTCAGGTAGAAGCGGGCCATAACCCCTTCCCTCTCATTCTGGCGGAAACACTCAACGGGCTAGACAACTTCGCCTTGACTAGGAGGTTTTCTGGAAGCCCAATGCTGTTAGAGGTAAGTCATACGTTCTTGCCCCCACATTCTGTCATTTTGTCATTTTCAATTTGTATGCCGATCATTCTTGCAGATGTGGCTTCATGAGAAATTGGGACTGCTAGAACCTCCTCCCAATACTGCACACTACAGAGCCAAACACTGCAGGACCAGAAGACTACACCCTGTCCCGGAGGACGTTCAAGGTTAGTTGTCTACATTCCCCGACACTCTGATCCGTTGGACGTGCCTGTGGTGGAGATTGCAGTACGTAACTCTCCGCTCTTACACCTACTGTGTCCCTGTAGCTAGCCTCCATTCCGCCACCTTCTACAACCCAGCACAACTCTGCCGCCAGTATGGTCAGAAGCAAATGATTTCAGAGCTTGTGCATGAGTTTGAACCGGGTTCTCTTACTCAGAATTTCCTGGACAATCTGGTAGCTACTTGGCCTCGAAGAACCATTCGGAGAAACATAGACTACAATGGAGATCTGTCCACGGATGATCAGTACAAGGCATGGATTCAGTTGTAACAAATAGAAACAGATGATTTTACAAGAAGTCAAAGGACAAGAGAGTTGCAAGGAGTGAATGTGCAAGATGCTCATCAAAAGAAAAGGAAGCACTATTTTCTTATTAATTAAGTCGTCTTTCCTTTTTTTGTGAAACATGGTTTCCTTTTGCAGTTAAACAGTTTGTAATAGACACTTAATGCAAATGTTTAACAATAACTGAAGCAATCTATTTTATTTAAATTAAGCACAACATGCATATACATTTTGCTTCTGACATATCTCATGTCGTTAGGTGGCTTGCCCTTGCAAGTTTTCCAGCTAACTATTTTCTTTCTCTCACTCTCCTTTTACATGTCCTTAACTTTTGCCTGAATCGCCTCTTTTCGAGGTTTTCAATTCAGTAGGACTTTTTATTCTTTTTCTTTTTCGGTCTCTAATTTTGCCTAGGCAGCCTCTTTGTGAGGTTTTCTCCTTAGCGAGACTTTCACAGAAAGTACTTTTTTAGCTTGTCCAGGTTGATAGGCTCTCTGAACTCATTCCCTTCCAAGTCGGATAAAATAGCAGCTCCTTTAGAGAATAGCTTCTTTACCAAAAAAGGACCTTCCCAATTCGGCTTGAATTTACCTCGTGGGTCAGTCATGATCGGCCTAACGAGTTTCAGCACTAAATCTCCTTCTTTGATCTTTTCCAGCTTTATTTTCTTATTGTAAGCTCTAGCTATTCTTTTCTGATATAGCTGTGAATGGTACATAGCCTTCATTCTCTTTTCATCTAACAAGGTGAGTTGCGCTAAACGACTTTCCACCCACTGATACTCTGGAATCTTCGACTCTAGGAGAACCCTCAGTGACTGAATCTCAACTTCCACTGGCAACACAGCCTAACACCCATAGACCAAGGAGTACGGAGTCACTCCTGTCGATGTTCTGGCAGTAGTTCGATAACCCCATAGTGCAAATTGTAGGTATTCTGACCAATCTCGATAGCTCTCTAGCATCTTAGATAGAATCTTCTTTATATTCTTGTTTGCAGCCTCGACCGCGCCATTCGCTTATGGTCTGTACGGGGAAGACCTGTGATGTTCTATCTGATACTCTTCTAGCAGTGTGGCCATTTCTGCTCGGAACTGAACACCATTGTCAGTGACAATGTGATAGGGTAGCCCGTATCTGCAGATTTGAACTAACCGTAGTATAGGATTCAGCTTCAACCCACTTGGAGAAGTAATCGATCGCCACGATAATGTATCGATGACCGTTTGATGCTTTCGGTCTTATTTCTCCAATAATATCAATTCCCCATACTGCAAATAGCCAAGGAGAAGTCATTCCCTGCAGTTCCATAGACGGTAAATGACTGACGTCGCCATAAGCTTGACAGTTATGACATCTCTTCACAAACTTGACATAATCTGTTTCCATCGTCATCCAGAAATAACCCTGCCGAGCTATTTTCTTTGCTAACACTGTGCAGTTCATGTGTGGGCCGCATACCCCTTCGTGTACAGCTTCCATGAGTTTCTGAGCCTCATCCTTGTCAACACATCTCAAATGGACTCTAGTCGACATTCTCTTATACAGCATCCCGTTGTAGCTGATAAACTGTCATGATAGCATTCTCAGCGACACTCTTTCTTTCCTCTCCGCATCCTCAGGGAACTGTCCTGTTTCCAGATATCGTTGCAAATCATGAAACCAAGGTTTTTCAACAGGTTCTACTGGCATAACCCTCACTTCCTCATAACAAGGGCTTCGGGACCTTGTTAGGATTAAAGGTTTAACCTCAGGCTGATTTCCGCTCTCCCACATAGATGCTAGAGTGGCTAGGGCGTCTACTATTTGGTTTTCTTCCCTCGGCAGATGAACAAACTTGCACCGGCTAAAAGATAGAGCCACAGTCTCTAAATAATCCCAATATAAGTGCAGTCTGTTTCCTTTCACCTCCCACTCCTTGGAAGCCTGCTTCACCACCAGCATGGAATCTCCGTATACCGTGACGTCTTCTGCCCCTGCACTGCATAACGCTTCCAACCCGAAAATACAGGCTTCATACTTGGCTTGATTATTTGTCACTTCGAACTCGAGTCTTTTCGCCATCGGGATCATCTCCCCTTCTGGCGTGATCAGAATTACTCCAATGCCTGCTCCCTGGTTATTCATCACTCCATCGAAGTACATCTTCCATCCTTGCACTTCTATTACCCCCAGATACTCATCAGGGAAATCCAGCTCCCATTCCTGTTCATCAGCTACCGGGCTTTGAGCTAAAAAGTCTGCTACTGCTCTCCCTTTCACCACTTTCTTTGCCACGTAATCGATGTCGAACTCGGTCAGCAGAACTAACCATCTAGCCAGCTTTCCTGTAAGCGAAGGAGTCTGTTGAAGATACCTCAGGGGGTTGTATTTAGAAACTACTTGCACACTGTAAGATTGGAAGTAATGACGGAGCTTCTTCGTTGCCCAGATCACGGCTAAACACGTCTTCTCCACCAAGCTGTAGTTGGCCTCATACTCCAAAAGCTTCTTACTCAAGTAGTACACAGCGTGTTCAACCTTCCCTTCACCTTCCTGAGCCAACATTGCCCCTATTGCATCCTCCTCAATTGCTAGATAAAGGATCAAGGATCTTCCAGGCTTTGGCGGCTGCAAGACTAGAGGATTCATCAGGTACTCCTTAATAGCTTCAAAAGCTTGTTGGCACTCATCATTCCAGATCACTGGCTGATTCTTCTTCAAGAGCCTGAAAATCGATTTGCATACAGCTGTCAGCTTAGCCACGAACCTGCTGATATACTACAACCGGCCGAGGAATCCCCTAACCTCTTTCTCAGTCTTTGGTGCAGACATCTCTCTGATTGCCTTGACTTTATCTGGGTCCACCTCTATACCTTTTTGGCTGATAATATGTCCTAGCAGCTTTCCAGATGTCACCCCGAAAACACATTTCTTGGGGTTCAATCTGAGATTGTACTTCTCTGCCCTTACTAGGAATTTGTCTAGGGCTTCAAAATGACCTTCCCTGGTTGTAGACTTCACCATCATGTCATCGACATATACCTCTATTTCTTTATGGATCAAGTAGTACAACAGAGCAGTGGCCATCCTCTGAAAGGTAGCGCCCGCATTTTTCAATCCAAAGGGCATCACTGTGTAGTAGTAGATTCCCCATTCAGTAGTGAATGATGTTTTCAGCTTGTCTATTACTGCCATCATTATCTGATTGTACCCTGAAAATCCGTCCATGAAAGAGTACATGGCACTTGATGCTGCACTGTCAACAAGTGTGTCGATGTGTGGCAGTGGAAAGTCGTTTTTGGATAAGCCTTATTCAGGTCTCTGCAATCCATGCACATCCTGACCCTTCCGTCCTTCTTGGGCACTGGGACTATGTTTGCTAGCCATTTGGTGTCCTCTACCACTTCCAGGAACTTTACCTTCAGCTGTTTCTCGACTTCTTCTTTGACCAGCAGAGCCCATTCTGGCCTCAACCTTCTCTTCTTCTGCTTGATTGGCGATATGTGAGGATATGTAGGGATTCTGTGCTCAGCAATTTCCCTATCAATACCCGGCATATCCTCGTACCCCCAAGCGAATACTTTCTGCCTTTTTCTTAATGTTTCTTTCATTTTCTCTTTCTCATCATGAGTTAAGTCAGAAGCAATTAGTATATTTTTAGGGTTATCAATTGTGCCTAAATTAAGTGATTCAGTTTGCATGGAATTAATGTCAAACATATGCATGAAATGATCATCACAAACAGAATAACCGTTAGGTAACACATCGCACAAATAAGAGAAATCAGACTTCATTGCATTAACTTTTGAAGAAAATAGTTCATCAGTTTCAAACAAGGAAGCAAAAGAAACATCAAAATCATCATAGAAAAGATCTATGATGAAATTTAAAACATAGGTTTCGAGGTCGAGCTCCTCATCCTGATCATTAGTGGTCTTTACTTCCGGAGTAGCCACGTCCTCCTCAGGTTCTTCATCAGCCACTATCAGCTCTTCCTGGAAAGTGTCTGCAGTGTCGGCCTTCTCCATCCCTTTCACATGGTCAGCGAAGATTTCAAACCCCGGGATTATCTCTCCAGCCATTAGTAGAGGTTCGGGAGTGCCATTGTAAGGATAGACGGTGCCTTGTCTCACGAAAGTCTTGCTTAGGGCCTTCCTTTCATACTCCGCTTCCTCTCTCTCAAGCTAATCCCAGATGTCCAACTCCTCTTTAGGATCATCATTTCCCTCATATCCTATTCCATGTTGCAAGATTAGCAATTCATGCTCCACATGCTTAGTCACACCCTGCTGATTTCTCCCCAATCCTAAGCCGGGATAGAAATCCATGTTTCTCATCATGTTGACTACCTTCTCGCTCATGTCGGCCTCGTTGTAGATTACACAGACTTCAAAGCTGGGACTGATAGGAATCTCTTTAGGTGCGAGCTTCAAAGCAGCTATAGCAGCTTCGGTTTCAGCAGAGATGGTGACAACCTTATCTTCGAGAGGGAATTTGATCTTCTAATGGAGAGTGGACGGTACACCACCTAGCGGATGGAACCACGGCCTTCCTAGTAGAATGGCAAAGGTCACAGGGATGTCGATCATGTGAAGATCAACCCAAGCTTCAATAGGTTCGGTCTTGACCAATGCCCTGAAAATCCCTTCCACCGGCCTTCTTGTGTCATCATAAGCTTTTATGACCACCTCAGAGGGTTTCAAGTCCTTCACAGCCAATCCCAGCTTTGGCAATATCTTCAGTGGGCATACATTAATGGCTGATCCGTTATCGACCATCACACAATAGGTCATCTTCCCTTTTACCTTGGCCTTAATGAATAAGGCCCTATGGTGGTCCCTTCCCTCTAGCGAAAGATCATCATCAGAAAACACAATGGTTCCTTGGGGGGTCTCTGTCAGTGAACCAATCATTTGTTCCGGTGTGCACCCCATAGAGATCTTCCTTTGATCAAGTGCCAAAACCAGTGCCTCTTTGTGGTCCCTGGAATGCATGAGCAGCTCCCACACACTGGCAATTACCTCCTCTTTCTTTGCCTTTCCATCTGAACTTTCTGCCTCTTCCACCTTGGCCTCAGTAGGTTCAGCCTCCTCCTTCTTCTCTTCAACCTTTGCTACTGGCTGACTCTCTTTCTTCTCATCATCCCACAAGTCAATGCGTCCCTCCCCTTCATCGTCAGAGCTCCATATATCTAAGACACATATGGCCAACTCTAGTGGTCGTTCAGTTGGGATTGGGTTTCTCGGTGTGGCTTTTAGTGGCTCAGGGTTGACATCGACAAAAGAGTTGAAGACTTGTTCTTCTGTCAGACCGATGCCGATCATTAGGATAGGGGCATCAGGTGGTGGGGCATTTCGATAATTAGGCAGAGGATTGTTCTGTGTGTTTGGTTTTTCGGTTTCTGGGTCTGTAATCTTGCCTGCGTCTATTAGATCTTGAACTTCATGTCTCAGGCGGGTGCAGTTATCAGTATCATGCCCTACTGTTTGGTGAAACTTGCAGTAAAGCCTGGTGTTGGCATTTGGTGGGGCCTGTTGTGGAGGTAGGGGTCGTAACATGTTTTTCTCAACTAGCTTCTCAAGCACCTTTGAGAGAGGTCGACCCAAATTTAAAAACCTCCGTGGTTGTCTGACGGTATTGACCTGTGTGTTGCTACTCGGCTGTCTGTCATTATAAATCTGCATAGGGGCGCTCGGCTGCCTAACTGTATTGATCTGTACATTTCCGCTTGGACTTGCCATATTCTTGTTCCCAGACCTTCCGCTGAAGAACCTCTTCTCCTGAGCTAGCTCAGACTCTTTCTGCACTCCGAACCTATACAGCTCCTCGAAGTTGCGAATCTCCAAGTCTGCTAACTTCTTAGACAGGTTCTGGACACACCCTTCCATTGCTATAATCAGTTGGTCTGCCTCAGCAGGCCTGTGTCTCATTTGTCCTAGCTTCTCTCTCCAGCGAGTCAGATAGTCGGTGAAGGATTCATTGTATTTCTGCCTTGTGTTCTGCAAATCCCTCAATGATACCTCCAGCTGAACATTTAGGCCATATTGATTCACAAATGCAGTGCACAGCTCGCTCCAATCTAATTGAGCATGTGAGTCCAAAGCGTAGTACCATCGAATCGGGGCACCTTCGAGCGACATCGGGAATTATTTCACAATCTGTGCATTGGACAGGCCGGTGGCTTTCATGTAAGTCACATACTGCCTTAGGTGCAGGTGAGGATCATCAGTTCCCGAGAACTTCTTCATGTTGGGAAATTTGAACTTTTGAGGCAGGGGATCATCTTCTTCACTTAGGTTTACGTTGGTGTAGTCCATTGGCGTGGACATTCCCTTCTCCTTCATTATGCCTTGTATCTGAGCCACGGCCTTTGTCAGATCTCTAGCCCAACTAGGTTGCTCTTTTTCCTCTACCCGGTCCACATTCCTCTGAATTACTGGGTCAGCAAGGACTGTCACATTGTCCTCCTCTCTTTCCCTAATCGGGATCTCAGCATCTAGGTCAATTGGAGCAGTCGGTTGTACTGGTTGACTCTCTCTAAACAGTTTGGTAAACTCCCCCATCATCTCTCTCATCATGGACCGGTTATCCACAGCCAGTTCTTCTTTCAACTGCTTCATCATCTCATCTTTTAACTGTGCTTTGAAAGCCTCTGGATCAAACCCACTCCCCATTACTGTCTCTTGACTTCTAACCAAACGACTGGAAGCAGAGCGGGTCCAAACGGTCGAGCTTGAAGGATCTATATCTGCAAGATCAAGGGTTAGAATCTTATGCATGGCATGTATGCATGATATGCAGGCCAGTCCATTACTCAAAACGAAAGAAAACAACCACGCATAATTAACATATAGCACAGACAAACACAAATAACCAAAAAAAGTGATGACCTCCACCATTATTCCTCCCTCACACAGATTCATTGGTGAGTTCCTCTTCCTAGGGTTTTTGGCCTAACTTTAATTATCAACAGGGGACATCCAAGCTGACGCATGCAAAAACTCTCAAAGTGGTGCAAACAAGTAACGAATCCTTTGAATAAATCCGCAGTCCATTCTCAATGAGTCAAACATGACATCGGAGTCAGTTTTGTGAAAATTTGTTCATGATGGACCAAAGGTGGACATAACAGACCCCAGTTTGGGATAACATCCATCTAAACGGGTTAAACACGGGCATGAAAGGCCCAATCTTGCACCAGACTCATTGACAATGGGCTTGAGTTTTATTTTGAGGATCCATTATAGGCATAGAACACATGCATAAAGGACATTCCTAATGGAGATTACTAAGTCACTATATGAGCTTAAGTCGCAGGGTATTAGGCTTCGGCTCCTACAACTATATACATCCATACACGTCTCCCCACTCAAGGGTCTAACAATGCGAATAGTACGTGTCGTGAGTGATAATAACCAATATTCCTCACCAGGTTTGAGTGAAATGCAGGTAGCGAAATATTGATTATTATCGGCTAATTCGGGACTGAAGTGCTCAATGTGTGCACACGTGTAGTGAATGCAACAAGAATGCAAAAGAAATAAAGGGATAATTAAAAGATAATAAATCATAAACACTAGGAATCAGTTTCTCTATCCCCAGTGAAGTCGCCACTGTAGGCGGTGGGGTTTAGCACGCGCCCAAGTGTTGGAGACCACGGCACTGTGTCGGGCCTTCGGCCAGCTTGGGAAATACAAAATAGGTCTAAAAAGCCTATTCGGAGATGGAGTCACCACCCGGGTGAAATTCGAGACACTTATATGGCAACTGGATTCCACGGAGGTTCCCAGAAGCCGTCATCAGAGAAATGGGTTCGGAAACTGGGTATCGACATTTGAATGTCCACCCGATCTTGCGATTGGCCTCCGTTTGTGTTCGTGATTTATTATCTTTTGATTATTCAATTGTTTCTTTTATTTTACATGCAAATTGGTTTTCCGTTCATTCAATGGTCTGATTTTACATTAAGTTCAAGTTTGCACATTATCCATATTCATGCATATTAGTCCCGTTGCTCACGAAAAGTAAACTCAAAATACACTCATGCATTCTAAATAAACGGGGAAGGGATTAGGGATTACATCACTTTACAGGAACGATATAGTAATTCTACCTCTCAAGAACTAATTAATATAAATTAGTGATTCAAGAATCACTCTTATCAATCCCTGCAAAACCAATGTTCACCTTTTCCCACAAGCCAGGAACTCGGTTGGTTAGCTCATAAACTATAAATACAAACGAGAATTCAAACATCACACAGACATATAAACAAGAAACATGAAAAGGCATGCTATATTTACTCGCATAATACAAGAATTTAATGAAAATGAGCACAAACGCATACATAGGACGTCATAAAATGAATATTATAACATACACACAATAAGTATGAATCATGGTATTAAAAGACATGAATAAAGGCAAGCAAGGACAATACAGGAGGCGGAACAAGGCGCGCATCGCCCTGTTCAAGTGGCGATCGCCACTTGGCCTCCTGGTCAAGTGGCGATCGCCTGATGGCAAGAGGCGGCCGCCTCTTAAGGAGGCGGTCGCCTCCTTAATAGGGCGAACCAGGCCCTGCTGCACACCAAGGTTACTTCTACACTAAGAAACGATACATGCATTCATCTAAAGCTCTAAACTGCTCTAAAAACTCGATAAATCACATCATAAACATGCTAAATCACATAGAAATCACATTTATATCATGTTATAGCAAGAATTTCAAGA
>CATIWK010481023.1:0-10233 GCA_949634005.1 Mallotus japonicus
AAGAGTTCACAGGTATTCCTTTCAACTGACCGTTCTTCTCTTACTCTGTGCAATAGTCGTCATGTGTAATTATCCCTCCTTGAAGGTGGATAAAAGTATCTTAGAAATCACTCTTTAAACTCCAACCATGTCACAGTAGTCACATAAGGCTAATTTGACTGCATGTACCAATCTTATGCTGCAGTCAAAACTGACAACTTCACTATCAATGAGTACAAAAGTGTTTCATCCGCATTAGACATCTTATGATTCCTTCATCAAGGCATAATTAAAACAATTTTCATGCTTGGTTAAGCGCTATCAAGCCCTCATCAATCCTGGCTATATCCCAACCACAGGTGCTTCAAGTTCTAGTTCAAAAGTTGCCTGCTCCACTTACGGTAAATGCTCTGGCCTCTAAGTTACAACTGCCTTTTACATACCCTTAAGCTAGGGGTGGAATAGGGGTAGAAACTAGAATCAAAACTCCAACTTAAGAGGACTACTTATCCATACATATTGTCTCTGTAGTATAAGCAGTTCGCGTTTACCTCATTAGAAAAGACGCAGAAACCAACAAGATTCAAAACATAGAATATACACGGAACTGACATACACGCGGAATTCTAGAAACAACAATGACAACAATAATTATCCTAACGGTTATGCGAAAAACTAAAAGCAATGAAGACTTTTCAAAGATAGGTCAAACCTAGTTTGCTGCAGTAGTCTCAAAGAAAACTCAACTCTACTAACCTAGGTCCACAATACTAAACCTAGGCTATGATACCAACTTTGTCACGATCCAAACCCGGGAGTCATGACCGGCGCTAGGGAACGGGAATTCTCTCGAATCCAGAACCTGTAGAAAGACTTAAACATAAAATCCACAATAAAAATAACCATAAATATCTCTCAGAATTAAAAATTTTAATAACATAAAGGAATTCTCAATATAATATCATGATAAAATATTATCAAACAAATATTCAGATACAAAACTATCAGTTAATAACAACATAACTCACTACAACAATGACATATTACTACTGCAGCCTCTACAAAATACAAAGATAGGATAGTCTAAGATTTACACAAATCGGCCGGTGAAGACAGGATCCGGCGAAGAGGATTAACTAGTAGAGGTCTGAAGTAAAGAGTCCTGAAAAAAAAAATTGAGAGGGGTCATACCTCACTGAGTGAATTATTATTATATATATGCACGCAACCTAATGACGTAGACATTCAAGCATCGGTATAATAATAATTATATATTTATATTTATTTATTTATTATACATGCATTTCATACAGATGTTCGAAATCACATTTGCTCAGTTCCGGGACTAATTTCTGGCCATTTTTAGCTGGAAATTGGTCTTCTTCCTTTTTATTATATATATTTTATATGGTTTTCTTTAAATAAATGATAGTTTATCTAGATCTAGGGTTATGTCCCCTTTTTTTTTTTGGGGGGGAATTTTACTATCTCTTTGTGAGAGTTCTATAGATATGCAAGGAAGTGGTTTTCATGCCTCTTTGGAAGAAGTGGAAGAAGAAGACATCTTGCTATTTGAGAAGAAACTTCATTTGGCTTAACCAATATTCAAGGTTTTCTTTCTAGTTTTTAAAATGGGTTTTGCCACACCCATTATTGCGTTGAGGATGCTGAAGTTTTGTTTCGGCTTATCATTCGGAATTCAAACTTCTTCAGAGCAAATTTTGGCTTTCTTATTTGCCAAAATACAAAGCCTCAAAATGCGGCACTGTTGTACCGGTGTGATTGTGGTTGTATTTGTTTCCTTTTCTGATGCTCTCTTCTTCTACATCTTTATGATTTTTATTTTATGAGCAATATTAGTTGGTATTATCAATCTATGTAAAATTTTGCTCTCTTCCTTGTATATTCAAGTTTAATTAATGATATATTTCCTTTTGATAAAAAAAAATCTAAACTATATTTTTTATTTATTTATTTCTATTAAAAGTCAAATTCACATAATAGACATAGTTCTTTTTTAAAATTTAAATTTTATATTTAAAATAATTTTTAAAGAAAATTAGCCATTAAATTCCCTCATTGACATAATTTTAATTCAATTTACACTCAAATATTTATCCTTATACAACTTAAAGTGAAGCATAATTAGACAAAAAAAAAAAATCACTAAAGTTTATGATTTGAATCCTTAGGAAGTCATAATAATTGAAATGAAAATAACTGTTGAACACAATTCAAATGGAAAATATTTTGGATAATACAAACTTTCAAGCATCAAATGTCAATGAACAATCCTTATCGTCTTCCTTGTGGAATTTTCATACAGAGGCCATTATTCCAGTAGAGGTTGAAGATTTAGTCCTCCTAACTTGTTGAACCAACATTATCACTAGCTTTAATGATTAGTACAATATCATTAATAATGCTTGAATAAGTCAGATAGTACAGTTCTACAAGTTTTGGCAGAGATGATTTCTAATGATGTTAATATTTGGGACAGCTCATCCAAGCAAACTTGCTTGTAATTCTTCTTTCTTTTTAGTCGTTTCTGGGGAATGGGTCATGTTTTGGTCATGTTTCGCCTCTCTTCAGGTCGTGGTTCCAACTAATAATCCTCCTTCTCCAGCTTTGGAAGAGTCCCTCTTGCGGTCTTGTACAATCTCGCCTGTGGATATCTCTCTCTCTTATGCTTTTGTGTGAATCTTTGCCTTCATCTGTTCTTGGTGTTTTTGAAGACCGATCTGTCTCTTTCCTCTTAGTTTTGGTTCTTTGTGTTCGTTCCCTGGGTCAGATTAGCTTTCCCTCTGATTGTTTCTTTTCTGTTTGGGTCTGATTTCTCTCTGGTTTGGTTGTTTCTTTGCCTCTTGTTCTCTTGTGCTTAGTTTAGGGAGGGGTTTTTTCATCACTTGAGTTTTTGCTCAAGTGGTTTTTCCCCTCACATTATTAATAAAATTTTGCTTATCAAAAAAAAAAATAATGTTGTAACAGCCTTCATGTCTCCAGTGTCTCGGTCTCTGAACTCTACGAGTAATTCTACCAACCCTATCGGCTGTGTGGTTCCTCCACAGAAACTTGTGATTAGATTTTTGATGAGCTTTATATCAGTAACTGAGCCTCCCATAGCCTTGTAAGCATTCTAAGAAAGTGCATTGACAGTGCTCCCATCATTAATCAGTAGCCTCTTTACCAGATAATTCTGGATGTATGCACTTATGACAAAGGCATCATTATGAGGATGTTGAGCATATTCCCCATCTTCTAGTTTGAAAGTGATAGCCGATTTTTATTTTGACACCAAACAATCCTCCTTCCGAGTCCTCTTCAACTTCTTCTCAGCTAGCATTTCTCCTCCGACTATCATGTTGATGACACCAGCCATTTCGTTCCAAGCTTTCTTCTGATCGGGTCTATCTCCAGTTTGATTATTTGAATCTCAATCTTTTCTGACATTATCTGTGAATCTGCCTAGCTTTCCATTCTTAATCAATAGCTCAATTGCCCATATGAGGTCTCAGCATGCATCTGTCTCATACCCGTAGTCTCGATGGTATTGACAGTAAAACCTCCTATCCTGTATTCCTCTTTTGGATGGACTCAGCCTGCTGGCCGGAGTTATACCTACTCTATTCTGTTTGATCCACATGAGAATTTCTTATCTAGGGGCATTCAAAGGTGCATATCTTTCAGTTTCCCTTCTGAATCCCTCCACTAGATTTCTGAAGTTGTTGCGAGGAGCTACGGGCTTCCTTAGATCAATTCTTTCACTTTTCTTGTAAGGTGGTCTTTCATCATCTCGACGTAGCCTTCTGTCATCATCCATTTTGATAACTTTATAGCCATGGTCATAACTTCGGTGAAGGTGCAAGGTTCCTTTGTCATGATTTTGTCTTTGAGTTTTTCCAATCAAGTTTCGTTCTTCATTGCCTCTATAGCCACTTCATCACTCAAGTTCTCAATTTGTATAGCTATTTTATTGAACCTATCCAGGTAGCTTCTCAACGACTCATTTTCTTCTTGTTTGCATATTTGGTGATCATTTATGTTCTTAGTAGAAGGGACATTGGTGATAAACCAGGTTTTGAACTTCTCCACCAACTCCTCAAAAGAGGAAATAGAATTCTTAGGGAGCTAATGAAACCACCTTTGAGTAGTCTTGGTAAGGGTGCTGGGAAAAACTCGACACAAGATTCCATCGCTCATATTCTAGAGCATCATCTTAGTTCTGAATGATGATATGTGGTTGATCAGATCTCTGGTGCCATCATACTAATCTAGCTAGGGCAGTTTGAACTCGGATGGAATCTCCGTTCTGACTACTAAGACACATTCATCTTCCTTCCTTGGCCCAGTGTGAGCCTTTTGGATTACTTGCTCAACCTTCTGAGCTATCTGTGAATCATCTAGGACTGGGATACTCGTGCTAGATTCCCCTTCTGGATCATTTCGAGCTTCTTTGCTTCCACCGAGTATGCTTTAAGTTGCTACTGGTGGTATAATCACATTGTTCTCCGGATTAGCTATTCTGGGATTATTGTCTTGAATTAAGGCATTCAACAGTTGCTATATCAGGATCATTTGGGCTTGGATGTTTTTAATCATTGCCTCTTTATTTGATGGAGGCAGATGGAGTGTCTGGGTTACAGTGTTTAGGTCTAGTGTGTTTATGATTAGAGTTCCTGAGAGGATAGGGAAAGGTATGGAGGGTATGGGTCTACTAGTATGTTGTAAAGGAGCATAATAAAGGAAATTGGTACCCGGAGTTGGCCAACCCTGGGTGATGCCGAGTAGCGTATGTATGTTAAGGGCAATTTGTGATGATGGTCCAACATGTTGAATGAGAAATAATGAATCAGTTGGAGGAATGGGAGCTGATGAGTTAATTGGTTAGATGGGAGCCGATGGATTAATCTGAGTTTCTGGAGTTGTACCTGGTGGATTGATCTAAGTGTTTGTGGTTAGTGGTGGACTGGATGTCATGGTGTGATTGCCTTACTCGGTAGATAATGATGGCTTTGACTCACGAGGTTCCCACAGACAGCGCCACTTGATAACTTGTTTTCCGAAACCTTCGAGTCCTGCAAGCAAGTAATCAACAAAGGTAAGGTGAGAGGTGGGGAGGATGCCCATAAACCCTCTGATGCTTAAATCATGAATAGTTTAAAGAAAGAGAGAGAGTTTTTTTAGAGAATAGAATGAATAATAGTGAGAGATGTGAGGAGTATTTATAGAGGGAATGATGCTCAAACCTGAGAGGAATAGGATTCCTCATCCATGTAGGACTTGTGTCTATTGGAGGAATTTCTTCCTGATCCGAAAGTCTTCTTAATGAAAGACTTCTCTTCCTATTTGGACTGGACATTCTTCCTCTGCAAGCAACCTTTATTTAGGAAAATAAACTCTTAATTGAATAGAAATATACATACGGGGTATCACTCCAATTTCCCCGCCTCTTTCAGGTTCTTAATTGATTTCTCTGATACTAATTTAAACATGTTGTTTTTGGACTTGATTTGCTATCTACTTTGGCACAGGAATGCCCTTGAAACTTACTCAGATGAGCTGAAAAAACTTGCCGATAAAATCTTTGATCTGGTGGCCGAAACTCTAGCAATGAAACCTGATGAGATGAAAGAGTTATTTGAAGAAGGGTGGCAAGCAATGAGAATGAATTACTATCCTCCATGCCCACGGCCAGCACTTGTCATTGGCCTCAAGCCACATTTTGATGCCACTGGCCTCACCATCCTCATCCAGCTCAACGATGTTGTAGGCCTGCAGATAAAGAAAGATGGGAGGATTCCAGTTCACCCCATTCCTAATGCTTTTATCGTTAACATAGGAGACATGTTGGAGGTGCACATCTATAATCCTGAACCTTTGTTTTCTAAACTATTAATAATTAAATTCTGAATTTTTATATAATTATTACGAGATAAATACTAAATCCCATATAAATTGACGCTATTTATTATTATTATTATTATTATTATTATTTTTGGAAGGTTTTGACAAATGGGATTTATCGTAGCATCGAGCATCGAGCAACTATCAACAACACCAAAGAGAGGCTTTCTAATGCTACATTTTACAACCCAAAATCTGATGGAAACTTAGGACCTGCACCAAGTCTCATTAGCATCAAAACTCCCGCGGCATTTAAAAGTATTAGTGTTGCAGACTATTACAAGGGATATTTTTCTGGTGAACTCGATGGCATGGAGGCCTTGAGGATCCAAAATGATCAAGTTATATAATTATTAAAGCAACTCTATTGAATTAAGATGCAAGTATATTAGAAATAACAGTGTATATAAATAAAGTTTATCAAGCGAATATTCAATTGCAAGAATAGCTCTACTAATTTAAGCACATTTCCACCTTTGAGCTAATAGCTATTCCCATGATTCTAACATTTCGAGCTAATAGCTATTCCCATGATTCTAACATGTCACAAATCTCTCAAATATATATTCAATTAAAGTCTTAATAAAACCAATACCAGTGAAATTAATTAAGTGGTAATTTTTTTTAAGGACATTCTAAAATGCCGATCATCAATGATTTTTTTTTAAAAAAAATATATCAACAAACCAATGAATTTTAATTATTTAGTGATAATGAAGTTGCCACTTGCCAGAGCAATAATATTAGTGGAAGACAATTTGCAATAACACACACAAAAAAACAACAAAAACAAAAAAAAAATGTTCGACCAAAACGAAAGAGTAGATAGGTATTAGATACATATTTGGGAAAAAAAAAAACAAAAAAACAAAAAAACAAAACACAAAACATAAAAAGATTTAAATAACACAAATCAGAAAGGATAAGGACATGGGATCCACAGTGAAATTGGGATCTTCGAAATCCAAGCGAAAGATAATATATCAATATTAAATGTAGAATTCCTTCTACATTTGGATTTAGTTAAATCAAATAATCAATTAGTCAATGAATTTGGATACGTGATCTACTTTTTTCTTTTTAATTATCACGAGTATGAATAGGGAGTTCATATTGATGGCAGGGTCCTTTTTAAACTCGGGTAAAAGTAATTTTAAATTAAAAACAATAAAATTTAAATCACATCCGTTATGATATTTTTAGAGAAAAGTGACTATTTAACTATTCTCTCGTTGGTTATATGATTTATTTTTTAATGCTTAGCTATGGTTTTTTTATATATAATCTTATGATTTTTTTTTTGGTTTAATTATTGAGTTTTTTGTTACTACTGAATAATGAAGTTTGATTTTAAGTGAAATATGTTTAATTATAGGTTTTTTGCTATAATTTTTATGATTTATTTTTTAGATCTTGAAATGAAATAATGCTTGATCACATGATTTTTTATTTAATTTAAAAATAATTATAAAATTAATTTATAAAGTATAAATCAATTTGAGTTTGTTGATTGTGTGTGTAATTTGTATTTATTTTTAGGTTGTTTTTTATATAGTTGTAGGTTGTTTGATGATTATAAAAAGTTTAGTTCCTTCTTTGTTTCTTCTCTTCTCTCTTGTAATTAACTTTATGGGTATAACTTGTTATTTTGCTGGATTTTATTTCACTATGGTAGATTAAATATTTCGTTGTTAGGATTGATGATCTGAAAATGACTTAGTTTTTCTAGTTAATGAATTTATTAGTTTCTTACATATTGTGTTTATTGTACTTAATGTATGTTGATGATTGATCACCAATAACATAATCTTAATTAGAGTTATAGATTGAAAACCATAATTTTAATTGACCTATGAGCACAAATTTGATTTCCTTGTTAGTAGAGATGCAATAGGTGAATGAATTCTAACTGGGTTGATTAATACTTAGGAAAGGTTAATTAATAGATCTGAAAACTCGGGATAGGCATGTTAATACATTCATTAATTAGAATTATTTGAAAATTGTGAAGAGATTAAATTCCTAACAAGTTTTTTTTTTTTTTTTGATAATAAAACTCTTTCATTAATAAAGAGAAAGGATATAATAGGCATTAAAAGCCCATATTACATAAAACTCAGCCTGAAGAAAAGCAGAAGATAGATCATTCTTATAAAAAGATGTCTCTTGAAAATCACCAGAACGTGTTAGCAGAGCTATTGCAAATTGTGTTCCATTCCGCCTACTCCGCTCGGTGGTACGCAACCGCAAATCGACTTTTTTGATGTCTTTAATCGAGCCCGTCTGGTTAATAATCAAATCTAAATTTTCTTCTACTCCCTTACATAGAGAATTATTTATTCTAAGAACAAAAATAAAAAACCAAACACACCGAAAAAACACAGACATAAAAATAAAAACTCAACAGAAAACAAAAAATAAACGACAAAAAAACAACAACAAAAGAAAAGAACTATAATTGATAATTCCTAACAAGTTAACTCATTGATAATTTCATTTCAGTTTTGAAAGCTAATTTATTTATAATTGAGTTCTCTTGTATTCTGTTTAAGACTAGTTCAATTAAGATTTGATTTCGAAGTAAAGCAATTAGCAACGAGCTAGTAAATTTGGTAGATAGATTAGTAGTCTTAGTGGGAACAATCTTTCCTATAATAATTGTACAATTCCATGTACGTGCTGATTCTATGCAACATTTATATTTATCAATAAATCAACAAACAAAAAAGCAGAGAAATGGTAGTTCATATAATAGTAATAATGTTTTGGCATGAGATATTTCCAATATTTTTGTGATTTTATCCAAATTATTTTTTAATTCTTACAATTTTAATGTAAATTTACTTTTTGATTGTAGTTCTAACCAATAAAATATATTCAATTGATTTTAATTATATATCGTTTAACTTATATCATGATCATGCTTGATGAAATTAATATTATATTATTCTTTCTTAAATATTTGTATAAAAAGACATAAATTGTATTTAAATTAAAGTTTTAAGTTAAGAATGAATAAATTTCTAAAAACTGTCTAAAATATAAATATTATGTTCAGTTTTTCGATCAAACTTCGCTACGCAAACCAACTAATTGGGTGACAAAAATTAGGTGACAACAATATGCATAAATGATGGCTATAAAAACTTCAAAGTATGCATTTTGGATTTATATCTTTACATTTTTCAGGCCTGAGGGTATGCAAAAGTTCTAAATTTATCAAGTCTCTTGGACATATATGTTACTTCTTTTTCCCCTGGCTGTAATATGTTAACGTCAACAAACAGTAACATTGTCTAAAAGTAGGCACCACTACCTTTCAGAATCCCCCGGTTCCGTTCAAAACAGGCGGTTTATGATTTCACTTTTGATGAAATCGAATTAAACCGGTCTAATTTAAGTTTTGAACTAATTCTCAATCGGATGGTTCTAGATTCAATTTTCAGTTGATCGGTTCAATTTTCTTAAATAAAATTTTATAAATTTAAATAAATTACTTTTAAATTAAAAAATTATAATTATTAATATTATAAAATTAAATTAAATTACTTTGAAGTTGAAAGAAAAATTAAAAATTAAATTAAATTAATTTAATTTTAATAAGGTTTGAACTAAAAATCGTATCTAAAAAAATAAAAAATTGTAGTTCACTTGAACTAAAAAAATCCAAAGAGTTTGAAATTGTCATTTTACTTTTAATTTTTAATTTATAAATAAAAATAAAAATAAATAAAAGGTGGGGGCAGGTTTTGAGCCCCTGTTTTATTTGATGACCGTCCATTACGTCCAATGAACATATGTTCCATTTATATTTTTTTGGGTAAATACCACCAATGGTATCAAAATTTTGCACTTAATTACAAAATGGTATCATAATTTCAATTTGTATCTTTTCGGTTCCTTAACTTTAATTTTAGTTTCACCGAGAGGTCCCCAACCAAAATCCGGCCAATTTTGATGATGTGGCCATCGGAATTGCCACGTCAGCAATTAAAAACAAAAGTAAAAAAAAAGTTATGGTACCATTTTGTAATCGAATACAAAGTTTTGGTACTATTCATAGAATTTACTTTATTATTAATAGTATTTTTCAATAAAATAGTATAATTCTTAAGAAATTTATTTTATTTAATTATCTATTTTTCTAAATTAATTATAATTAAAAATAAAAATAAAAATTTAAATTAAATTATTATTGTTATTTACATTATTATTATTATTATTATTATTATTTACATTTGAATTTTTAATTGCTGACGTGGCATATGACGTGGTAATTCCGGTGGCCACGTCATCAAAATTGGTCGGATTTTGGTTGGGGACCTCCCAGTGAAACTAAAATTAAAGTTA